>JASANC010004953.1:0-95566 GCA_030248135.1 Theristus sp. LFF4_11
TGAACGATCCTAGTTTGGATTTCAAGTGATTTTAAAATTCAGCTGGACCACATTTGAAAGTTCATCTTCGGAACCCGCCATCAGGATCACCAAAAAGCCAAATCGACTCTTTCCAGTATCGCGGGCGCGGAACAACTGGCCGAATTCATGGGCGCCACACCCGGCTCGCTCGGCGATCCGGACGGGCACGACAACGATCGGGCCTGCGTGGTCTGTGGCGACAAGGCAGCCTGCCAGCATTACGGAGCGCTGACGTGCGAGGGCTGCAAGGGCTTCTTCAAGGTGAACACATTCGTTCGAGGGTTTATTTGCGGATCCTTACTCCGGCGAATTACTCATCGTTGAGGATTTATTCAAACGTATTCCGCTGAAATGACGTCATATGCCGCCAAACATGCGCTTGTCGTTCACAGCAAACCAGATTCTCCGTTTAGCCGATTTCTTTCCATAAACAAATGGTGAATGTCGAATCAGTCACACCAAATTGAAATTTTAGTGCCTGTACTTTGACAAACGGCCGTTTTTAAAGCAAATGACGTCATTTCAGTCCGGACACGTTTGAATAAATCCACAATAGTAGAATCTCTCTGTGTGCTGTTGTTGGGATTTTAGGCGATATGTTTTTCGGCAAGGCTAACCCAGAAAAGCCCACAGAACGCCGTCGAGTAGGGTGTGCTCATCGAGTTTTCACATCTGTCATCAAGTGCCTATACACCCCTCTGCGGGGCTCGATCCCCCGAACGCACAGACAATAGTCGAACGCGCTACCGCCAGGCCACGAGCCGTGACTAGGGGGTCTTCGAACAAGCGCATTGTCAGGCCAGGCTATAATCAGTTTCTTAGTTTCTTCTCATTGCAGCGAACCGTGCAGAAGAAGGCGACCTACACGTGCCAGGGTCAGGGCAACTGCGTGATCGACAAGCAGTGCCGCAATCGGTGCCAATATTGCCGCTTCAAGAAATGCCTCGAGGCCGGAATGGCGAAACATGGTACGTGACAAATGAGACAAAGTTTTTTTTGGTTTCTTTTTCTTTATCAGTGTCTCTTGAATGTCAGTAGACAGACAAACCTCCAATCCGCCAATTAAAAAAATTCCCACATTCAGTCGTCCGTTCCGGCAGTCTCTCGGGTCGCCGCGGGCGTTTGCCGTCGAAGACGAAAAGCCTCAGCAGCGAGGACCCGCCGAGCCCGCCGCAGCCGTTGGTCACGTTGATCTGTCGCGCCTACCTGGAGACGCTGCCGACCGCAGAGTGCAAAGCGAGTCCGGTAGGCGGTCCGGTGGTTTTTCAACGGTTTTTTCACCATCCGTCCATTTTCATCTCGCAAAAAAAACAGGAAACTTTGTTAAAACTGTATCAAGCATGTATGTATGTAGTATTGAGACCCAAACGGTCGTACAAACGTGAATGCAGAGCTGTATTTAGTGGGTCGCTTGTTGTTGTTTTGGGAATTTCGGCGATATGTTTTCAGTCAGGGCTAACCCAGAAAACCGTACAGAACGGCCGTCGAATGGGGTGCCCAACGAGTTTTCACTCTGTCATTAAGTGCCGATTCACCCCTTCGGCGGGCGCGATCCACCGAACGCACAGACAGTGGTCGAACGCGCTACCACTAGGCCACGAGCGGTACCCTCGCTTAACAAAAGGCACCAAAATATCGGATTCAATTAATTCGTTCTAATATGAGCCACAAAATTCCAGTTGCCCGACTCCGGAAGCGATGAATTTGTTGCCGCGCTACTCGAACGAAGCGCCATCATCATTCGCCAGTGGCTCAGCAAGCTGCCAGCGCCGTTCGGTAGCGATCTGCCGATTCACGATCAGGAGACCCTGTTGGCTCGTAATTTCCTCTCCATTTTGGCGCTCCGAATCGCTTATCGGTAAGCGAGGCGCGCTGATTTATGGCCGAATGAATAAGGCGGTCCTTGTTTTGCTCATTAAAGGCGAAATCAGTCGCAGACTTGGAGTTGTTCCTTCTCAAGAAATGCCAGTGAATATTTGGCACTCGTGTGTACAGTGGACAAAGAACGAACGTATGATCAATTTGAAAAAAAAACACGTCAAATTAAAAACACACAATTGCGCTATTGAACGACTTTTCTAATTCATTCAAATTCCGCGCGCTCCTTGCACCCTGAAAAACAGCTGCCACGCTAAATCGGCCATTCCGTAGCGTGCAATTTTTGTAAAACATCGAATTTTTCAGTCAATCAGTGATCATAGTGCAATCAATGCGCAATTTTAAAATCCGTCCTCCGACGTTTCCAGCTCGGTGAAAAGCGCCGAAAGCGACCAGCTGGTCTTCGAGTGCGGCTCCGTCGTGCCGCTGTGCATGTTTCCGGACAACTGGCAATCGTGGGCGCGGGCGACGCTGAATCTCGCCGCTCTGCTCCACCAGAAACTCGACATCGACAGCTGCTCGTTGTCGTGTCTGCTGCTGCTCGCGCTGCTTGACGTCCGACAACGAACGTCAAACGGTACAGTTTGTTGTTATAGTTTCTGAAAAACAGAATTTTCTGGTACAGTATGATCTTTTATTTTGGTGCCGCAACTCAATGCGCGCATAGATAGGTGAACAGTTTTTATGGATGCCGCGGGAATTCAAAATTGGCAAAGTGATCCGAGTCCCCCACATAGGGCCGAGTCACTTAGGTGACCTTGAATTGTCCCATAACGATTGAAACTAGTTTGCTTTCTACGTCTGCACACGCATTCAGTCGCAGAACTTAGAAAACTGATAATATGGCCGAATAAATAAGGCAGTCCCTTAAGGCGAAATCAGTCGCAGACTAGGAGTGTTTTTTTTCAAGAATGCCGTCCGAGTCGGGTGCCCATCGAGTTTTCTCCATCATCAAGTGCTTATGCACCCTACACCCCTCGACAGGGTTCGATCCACCGAGCGCACAGACCAGAGTCTAACGCGCTACCACCAGACCACGAGCGGTGACAATGAAAATGCTCCATTATTCCCACTTCAGAACCGCCAGTGTCGCTCGTAAACGCCCCCGGTCGCGACAACCTCTACGGTATCGTCGAATGCGCTCTACAGGAGCACTGCATCAATCTGATGCAACAACAACAACAACAACAACACCACCACCACCAACAACAACAACAACAACAACAACAACAACAACAACAACAACAACAACAACAACAACAACAACAACAACAACAACAACAACAACAACAACAACAACAACCACAACCACAACCACAAACACAACCACAACCACAACCACAACAACAACAACAACAACAACAACAACAACAACAACAACAACAACACCAACAACAACAACAACAACCACAACAACAACCACAACAACAACAACAACAACAACAACAACCGACGCGCAGCGGCCACGAGCACTACGGCGACCTGATGCGCATACTGAACGAGGTGCAACTGGTTGGTCGTGCCGTTGCGCTGGAGATCCGCCTGCCCGGCTCCATACGAAGCGCGTCACAGCAGCAACAGCCGACGCTTCTGATGTCGACGGGCACGGCGTCAACGATGACGTCATCAACGATGACGTCATCGACATCGTCAACGGTGCTGCCAATGGCGCATCTGCTGTTCCCGGCGGGCGCCATCGAGTTGCGGCGAAAGGCGAACGTCGAAGCGACCAGCGATTGAGTGATTGATCAAGAGTTCTTCGGTTGTATTGTATTGTTGGTTGAAGTTATGGGGCATTCATGAACCAGTATTTAGTGACCGCGTAGCTATGTTTAAACACTAAATACGTCATCGCTAAATTTACTGTTCTGCGAATGCCGCTTTAAGAATTTACGTTGCGCGTTTCAGTTTTGTATGATTTTCTGGTAAGAATTTTCAATCAGGTTGTTTTGTTTTTTGTGTTCTTTTTTGATTAAATTACACCTGCGCGCTCTTGACCGCTTCTGTACCATATTTTTTTGTGTTTGTGCATTTTCCAATTGTTTTTCGCTCTATTTTTTTGTTTTTTGTTACTGTTGGGTTTATAGTCATAAAACCGGTCATCTTTCCCAAAACGAGTTGAAAAGCGCTCATCATATGCTTTGGTTTGGCCCGGTTCGACTGTTGTTTTAAGTATACTGTGTTATATTTTGCAACTTTGAAACAGAAACGTTACTGACACAATAGTCTACCGTATTACCTCTAATAAACCCCCATGGGGGTTTATTTCTTCAGCGACTTCTGGGGGTGGGGGTTTATTTTGGGGGGGGGGCTTTATTTTTGGGGGGGGGGGGGTTTATTTGGAAACTATTTTTAGGGGTGGGCAAAATGGCAAAAATACCTTCCATGGCAGGAAGGAAGTCGCAGAAACTTCTACTCTACATAGAAATTTCCTTTTACAACAGCCTTTTGTAATGAAATTACCATTAACTCATCCATTTGGGGCCTTTGGTAGCACAATTTCATCATTTTCACTGCAACCAGCCACTGAATTTGCTGGGTATGTGTTTCAAACAGGTTTCAATAATCCCCCATGGGGGATTATTTTGGGGGGGGATTATTTGGAAACTTGTCGAGGGGGTGGGGGTTTATTTTTTGGGGGGGGGGTTAATTTTGGGGGGGGGGGTTTAATAGAGGTAATACGGTATCTAGTGCTTTTTGCAACTGATAGTGGGCTTGGTGCAACTCAATTTGCAAAGATTCTTTTTTGGCTTGAAATGATGCTTAGTTGTAACGAAGCAATTTTGACGCATGTGAAATAGTGAAGGGTGTTTTGGTTTCTACGATACGTTATGAGCGTTATCTTTCGGGTGTGTTTCTTCAGTTACATTGTTTTGAGTTATTGTTTCAACACCACAGCCTGTTTTTCTGAACGTGAACGTGATCAAAATCTTTCATGCACTGTTTCAAGTGTGGAACTTCTGTGATATACACTGATACGAACGGTACGTAGCATAATGCGATACGTCCTTGGCGGCAACAACGAATGGGTATACAATTCTTTTTAAAATGTTTTGTATTCAATCAATCAACGAGTATACGTCTGACGCCTATTTCATTGCTTTCCGGCTCACTTCTTTCGGGTTCTGTCTCCGCCTTTCTGTTTACGCAAGTTTTTCCTGTGCGATCGCTTTGTTTGCTTGTTTTGTTCCTTTCACTCTTTTTTGCTCTATTCTGTGATGATTCTTTACTTTGTTCGGTCTTGCCATTTTTACACATCTAATATTGCCAGCTGCATTTGTCGTATTTACAGTTCATTCATGCCATGTTACCAATCGATTCCTCTAGTCTTTTATGCCCCTTTCGTGTTCTGTATTAAGTCATTTTTCTGATCTAGTCAGTTGTAAACTGTAAAACGTCAGCTCACTTTGGGTTGGAATTTCTGACAATTTTATTGAACATAGTTTTATCCTGCCTAAACTGAGATTTGATTTTGTTCATAAAATAATAATAAAAAATCTGATCTTCATGCCATCCTCCACCGCGTTATGTAAACACAAACGAATGGACG
Source organism: Theristus sp. LFF4_11 (assembly GCA_030248135.1). NCBI lineage: Eukaryota > Metazoa > Nematoda > Chromadorea > Monhysterida > Xyalidae > Theristus > Theristus sp. LFF4_11. The sequence goes on from JASANC010004953.1 coordinate 5,450, forward strand.
CCACATATGACAAATAAATAGCACAAGCAGAATTTCATAGCAAAAATGCGCGAAAACAAAAAAAACTAAAGGGACATTCATGAATCAGTATTTAGTGACCGCGTGACTATGTTTTAACACAGCTACGCGTCACTTACTACTGCTTCATGAATGCCGCTTAAAAAGTTAATTTTTGAAATCATACTTTTGCAATTCAACTTTTTTCTCGAGACAACCCAAGCGGAAACTAACACAATATCCATTATAAATCCACCATTGGGTTCCGAGGATCGAGAGAACATATTGTAGCACAGAATAAGCAGGAAAAACATAATCAACGTACTGTACACATAAACAACGCTACAATCAGATATTATTATTCCTGCTATGCACTGGGACTAAACTGATGATAATCGAATTGAACACCACGATACCACAAACTTTCAAACCTGAACTTTCAACAAAAAAAAACAGAACAAACGGATGACTCAAAATAAGTAATTGTTCTCAAAGTGGAGCAATACGTTCTGCACGTTTACCGTATATGTAAAATACCTAGTTTTTCGGCCTGTCACCGTACTAAGGTTATATTGCCGTTTTTGTCATACAAAATCAGTTATGAACACAGCTAATGTTCTGTAATTATCGCATTAAGTTGCATACGATGGTATTTTAAGAATTCGGATAGCCTCAATCCCACAACCAAATTGAATATTGCAAAAACAAAAACTTGGCAAACAAGGATGAACGAGGAGGGTGGCAAGGAACAAACAACAAAAAGGATGACTAGACTCTCAAAAGTCAAATATTGCACAGAATCATGTTAGTGAAAGAAAAAAATAGTATTAGAATGCTTAAGACGCATTCATGAAGTAGTATTTAGTGACGCGTAGCTGTGTTAAAACAAAGATAAGTGGTCAGTAAATACTGCTTCATGAATGCCGCTTTAGATGAGACCAGGTAAAATTGAAGTTGATGATGGGCGATTATTTATTGTAATTTGCCGTTTTTCAAAGAAGTGAAGATACTCAAACTCAAACTAGTTAGACTTGAAACACACCGTTGTGTGACAGGAGATACGGAATGTTTTCTGCAACAGCCAAATGAGTAATTGATTCTTTTAACCGGCCCACAAAAAATGTAACGAATCGAACAACAATGACAATACGGCTCCAAAAAATGAAACAACAAAACAACAACAAAACAATATACCATTGCATACACACTTTTAACAACATAAAAGTTTTCATCTGCAGATTAACAGTTCTAGAATTTGCCACCACTGACGTATTTGTCGTACGCGTCCTGTGTTGGGTCCGGTTCATCCGGAATATTCGCGTAGTCTTGTCGCTTCGGCTTACCGTCCGTCTGGTACGGCACGGTCATCGGGAGACCGTGCGGCGCTGAAGTGCACGACAGTAAAGGCGCCCGTTCATATTGACGTATGCGTGTGCGGCACGTCACGTCACGTCACGTCACGTCACGTCACGTCACGTCACGTCACCTCAGGTTTTGTGTTTTAGCATACTACCGTTCATACAGCCGTACATATATACGGCACGGCACGGCGCGTTAGGTCTCGGTGTTATTGCATACTGCCATACATGGGGACGTGTCTTTGACGTACGTCGACGTACGGCAGCATACGTCAGTATGAACGGGCCTTAAAAACCGAAAAGTTTCACGATGACCCATAAGCCCCCCCCCAAAACATACCAAGATGAGTGTCGCCAAGAGTGGCGGCATTTGCAGTGCCTGCGCCGGCATCATGTGCCACCTTGAAGATTCGGTTGAATAAGAAGAACACAATTGCTAACAACAGTGAGCCGCCAGCGTAAATCATGAACATCACGCGGGTGCCTAAACATATCGGTTTAATTTTGATGTGATGGGGCAAAATGACACGTCGAATTATGGTTATAATAGAATGAAATAGCAAAAAAAACTGAAATTCAGCTCTAGGAACTATAAAGACCAATTTGTGCATGACGTATATAAATATATCCGGATCCGGCACGTCACGTCACGGCACGTCAAGTATGAATGCTAATATACAACCACGAGCACGTGTTTTAAAGGTAACGTGACGTGCTGGATTGCTGTTTTTTGCTCCATGAATGAGACGTGACGTGACGTGACGGACGTGACGTGACGTGACGTGACGTGACGTGACGTGACGTGCTGCATGCGCATACGTCAGGTATGAACGGGCCTTAACAGAGAAAGCAGTGTATGTTTCTCAAATTCGTTCGCTCCTACCCGCATAAGTGATGATCAGACCGCCAACAATGGCGCCCGTGCCACGGCCAACGCCGTGGTGTAAAACGGACAGCAAATGTTGCGCCGTCGGCTTCTGCTCGGGCGGCGTCGCCAGTGAGATGTACGACGAACAAGCCGACCAGACGGTCGCGTGCGTCAGCCCTGTGTGAGCCAAGCATTTTACGACAAAGTCGAGTACGGAATGCCGATTAAACATGGCAGCGCTTTTTTCAGGGTGCAAGAAAGCGCGCGAAACTTGAATGAAAGTAAAAAAGACATTCAGAAATGCAGTTGTGCGTCAAATTTGACGTGTTTTTTTTCAAACTAATTGATTCTTCGTGCTATTCTGTTCTTTCTTTCTCCCTTGCACATATGATTAGAAAATTATCCCGGCATTTCTAAAAAAGAGAACTCCTAGTCTGCGACTGATCCCGTCTTGATGAACTGTCTTATTTATTCGGCCATACTGTATATTTGATTGAAAAACATTTTTTTACCTTGAATCAGTTCAATTGGCAACACCAGCCACGCATTTGTGATGAGACCGACGTATAGAAATCGCAGCACATTCGCGAGCAAACCGAGGTACAGCACCTGATTAATTATATGTTCAAAGGTCCGAAATTCTGTCGTCGAAAGTCTGTCGAAAAACAGCCTCGTGGCCTGGTGGTAGTGCGTTAGACTGCAGTCTGTGCGCTCGAGGGATCGAGCCCCGCCGAGGGGTGTATAGACACTTAATGACAGATGAGAAAATTTGATGGGCACACCCCACTCAATGGCGTTCTGTACGCTTCTCTGTGTTAGCTCTAGCAGAAAACATTGAATAAAAAAATCCCAACAACGAGGAACAACAAAGCCTCTACTTATAAATATAAATAAATGTGAACACCCGCACCTTAATATGACCAATTTTATTGATCAAATCGACCGCGAAGAAGAACGCGCACACTTCCGAGACGTGATTGATCACGGATGCAAAACCGTACAAATTCGGACCTCCACCGATGTCCTGGTAAGCAAAAAACATATCAGACAGAACGTCAAACGTTCTAGCAAAACAAAAATATTATAATTTTTATATTTTTTATAAGTTTATAAGTTTACTTGTAAATGCCAGAATAAGAAACTGAAGACGAGTCCAACGCCGATGCCCATCCAGATCGTGACGAGCCAGAACACCAAATGATGAGGCCGACTAAACGTTTTCACGACCCCGATCCATTTCGGCCCGACCGACGGCTCTTGCGACACTTGCGGGCCTTCCTCTCGAGCCTACGCGATTAATAGCAGCAATCAGCGAATGACGAAACGTTGTGCAGACAAACAAAAAGTAGAATCGTGCACCTATTATCAATATTTCAGGTTCTGCGACACTCAATAAGTGTGCAGATGCGAAAATGGAAACCAGTTTCAATCTTTATGTGGCATTTCAAAATCGCCCAAGTGACTCGACTCTATTTAGGGGATTCGGATTACTTTGTCAATTTTGAATTCCCGCGTAACGCATGAAACTGTTTACCTGTATGCGCGCATTGAGTCTCGGGACACTAAAATAAAAGACCATACCTCTTGGGCGACTTTTGTATTGATGCGTCTGTTGTTCACGTCCATTAGCATTGCGGCGACCTCATCTGGTCGTTGTCCTTCGTCCGATGGAAACGAGAAGAAGATGGCTGAAAATTGACGGAACTCTCTTATTTTTAGATTGGTGCTTGATCCAGTTGTAACTTGAAGCAAATACGCTACGTTACTCACACACGATCAACGCTAACACCATCAGGATGGCGAACGCAGTGAAGCAGACCGTGTAATTCTTCTCGCGTGTCTCTAATCCTTTGCACTGTTGTTCATCCCATGGTGGCGCAGCTCCCTGAAGTCATGTTGTTGCGAAATGGCTTCTTGACATTTTTTCTGTGTTTTTTTAGTAATTTCATGTCACCATTCACCTGCAACATCATGCCGATAATGAACATTGCGATCGCCCAACCGACCGAGCCCCACATGCGCTGTTTTGCATAGATTTCTGTCGGCTCTTCTTTCAGATACCTGGATGTGATAGTTTAATCTGGTCTAGATGAATAAACAAGAATGCGCAGAAGAAGCAGGAAAACACGATTAAACTTCGTTTCCTGAACAAATTACAGTCGAACTCTAATTAAATTATAGGGAATCAACTGAATGGTTGAGATTATTACAGTATGCATGCATTCTGTGCAAACCAAACTCCGCCAACACACCAATGCCTGCACAGAAAGCATGCCATACTGTAATCACCAAACAATCAGCTCATTCCCTATAATTTAGAGTTCCACTGTAGTAGATTACTACGCGTTTCCCATTTCCTAACCGAACGGTGCATCCGTCCGCAATCGCAGTGGCCGGTGAACTGAAGAATTCGCCGATAATAATGATCAAGAGCAACAGCACGAATGCTTCTTGGACGTTCGACGCCGAATAGACGCGGGTGGAAAACGGAGGATGGACGAGCACGCCGTCGCGCGCCGGGTTGTAATAGACAACCTGGAGTCAGTACCAGATGTTAATAACTCAATTTTGGTTGTTGTTGTTGTTGTTTTAGGCGATGTTTTTAACCAGGGCTAACCCAGAATAGCGTACAGAACGCCGTTGATTGGGGTGCCCATCGGCTATACCTTTGTCTAAGTGCCTATACACCCCTCTTGGCGGGGCTCGATCCCCCGAACGCACAGACAATAGTCGAACGCGCTACCGCCAGGCCACGAGGGTGACTTAAATCGAGAATTTCTTCACTAGTCTGTCTAGTATTTACCACACTTGTGACAGTGAATTAGCAAACAGGTGAATAAAAAATCGAGTTTTGAAAACGACACAAAGCCCCCGCCCCGCAGCACCTGGTCGGTCAGCGGCAGCGGCGCGATGCCGGGCGCAATGTCGGTCTCGCCACGAAACGTGCGCGTCACCACTGGCGTCTTGCCGCTCGTCTCGCGCTCCCACTCCGCGTAATCATTCACGTCCTTGGCGTTCTCCATATAAACGGCAGTCTCGTTCTGATACAAACAGTAGATCGTCGTCGGTTTGATCTGATTCAACGCCAGCGTGCTGACGATCCAACAGACGAGCGTGAACATCAGCAACCGTTTCCCTTGGCGAAACTTGTCGGCGAACGTCGACCAGAACGGCGAACTGAGGAACTCGATGAACGGGCGGATGCCGGTGAGCAGACCGGCCTGCAAATTATTTAGTGGAAGTCTAAATTATAGGGAATTGGCTGATTGGTTGGGATTACGGTATGCATGTTTTGTGTGGAAATCCAACCTCCGCCCCCCTCACAGCAATGACTGCACAGAAAGCATGCATACCGTAATCACCCAACCAATCAGCTGATTCCCTATAATTTAGAGTTCGACTGTAATGACCAGTAATTAAAACCGATGTGTAATATTTTGATCCGAGAATTCTCCAGAACTCGAAATTCTCAACTAAGCGACCTTGATTCCAGTTTTTTCGAATTTGAGTTTTTTGCTTGAGAGACTTTACGGTATGTGAGTGATGTCAAGGCACAGTCAATAAAACTAAACGAAATGCGAAAACTTGTAAATTCTCTCCAGTGTACTTCCTCACAAATCCGACAAACAAAACCGTGCCGCTCACTTGTGTGGCGTTCATGCCAAGTTGCTTGAAATAGATCGCAATCAGTGGAAACAACGAGCCGAACGACGCATAGAAAAACAAGTAGAACAGTTTCGACACGAGCAAGTCACGACTGAAGTCTCGGCCAGCGCAAGAAACGGTCTTCTTCGTCTTCGGCTTCTCCTCCTCCGGATCGACGTACTCCTCGCCAACGTAGGAGACGTTCGGGTTCGGCACCGAATTCTGATAGCTCATCTCGTTTTGCGGCACCGGTTGCATTTTTTATTTTGTTGAAATTCCGCTTAAATCAGCATTTTTTGGTGTGTGTCTTTTCCGCTACTGCTGAAATCGAATGTTTCGCCATGCTGAGGAACTGAAAACTGATGTTGTATACTCCATATGACTTCTGGCACTATTGAAAAGCGAACATATGAATGAACAAGGAGACGCAACAGGCGATGAGGAATCAAGACAAACAACGACAAAAAACCGCGCACGAAAACGAGAGAAACCCATCCGATGACGAAAAAAAACTCCAAGCGACGCGAAAGTGCATGGCGTCGACGAAATATACGGAAAATGGCTTAGTTTATCTCTCAGCGCAGCGCAGCCATAGAGTCTCGGTTTGCGTGTGCTGTGTGTGCTCGCGAAAAGGCATGCAGAAGAAGAAGATGAAAGCAGAAGAAGAAGCAAAACCGCGCAGAAAACACGCGCTGGAAAGCTGAAAATAAAACGTATAATCACATGAAGTGTATGTAATGCCAGCTGCGCTAGCATGTGCGATGGGTAATGTAAAGCTGAGGAACGGAGGGGAACAAGCAGCGTGCCCGCATGTATCTGTGTGCACGTCAGAACTGGCTGCAGTCTAAACTGTGTAGCTTGAACGTGCATGGCTTTTCCGAGCATGTGCGCTTGTGTGTGCGTGTGTGTGCGCAAGTGCAAGCGCATTGCGCGAAAATCGATCAGTCAGAAAGCGATTGGAAACGCTCTCGCAGTTGCTGTAGGCAAGTTACACACACACACCAAAAATGTATATGGAAACGGTTTTTCGGAACCGAAATACAAGCGCACACACGCACTACAGTGGCGCGTGTTCTGGCGCTGCGGTATGAGCACTTGAAGCAGCCAACTGATACTGTGCCACTGAACTGTGTGGCCAGTATATGCGCCAGCGTGGGTGTGGGCGACAGGCCCAGGGAGTTGTTGCCGTTGTTGCTGTCGATTCACGTCAGCACACACGCTTACAGCCGGTCATACAGCCAGACCCAGCGTGGTTTTGTTTTGATTAGAACACTGTGACACATGCCCGGGCGGTTGAAAAGATTCAAGTGTCAATGAATTCAACTTCACGATTACAGGCTTTCACTCAAAAAGCCAACCGACCAAGCCAAATGCCTGGGCCGGAATCGAGTGGGACACAAATGTGCAACCGCTAATGGTTGGGCCGCCAATGTTTGGGACGCTGGTGAATGGGCCGCAGTTGACGTGCCGTCCCGCACGAACGTCATTTTGTCAACATGTAAAAACTGAAATTACAGTGAGAAAACAGAGGGCACAATCTTCAGACGAGAACCACCGACTGCAGAGCAGATAAATCGTTTCAACCAACAATCTCACTTTACACTCAACAGCATTAGCGTGGGGGAGGATCAGGGGAACCGGTTGCTTCAGCCAACATTAATTAGTACACTCGAGGCTTGCAGTCTGCTCATTGCCAACAATGTCCAATCAATTCTCGCATTTGAGAGGCGACAGTTTATGCGTTGTTGCCACACGCTGCAGTATGAATCCAAACTGTCGCCCAGTCGCTCATTCAGGGGACAATACAACAGGTGACTCAACCGTCTGGATTTGACTCGATTTTTCATTTCATAATCACAGTAACACTTCAAACGGTATAAACTTTTGCGATTTGTGACGGTTTGTTTGAAACCAAAAAGAAAACAAGATAAAAAAAACTACCGAGACGACGACATCTAATAATTTTATTTGGAATTCGTTTTTTACTCAACAAGCCAAAATCGTTGCACACGGATAAGGAAAAACGGTACCAAACCATCGCGAAAACAAAACAGCAAACTACAAGCATCCACAAAAATACGAACAGAGTCAGATCACAGTTAATCGGAAAACAAAAATGACAAAAAGAACGAAAAAAAAACAGCAGTGAAAAACAGCGACAAAAAATTACTTTTTTTGATTTTCAAAACACTGGAATGAAAACACGATAACATACAAAAAAACACAAAAAAACCAAATCAATAAGTTAATTGTACCTATTCAGTCGTTTCAATCGGTCAAAGCAATTAAAACAAACATCCAAATAAAGTCCCAAAACAGAAGAAAAAATTGCATAAAAACCGTACAAAACGAAAATTACTGCCGAAACAAAAAAATGCAGCGCTCTGCTCTCAAAATCCAAAACACCAAAAATCTACCAAACCAATCAAAAAGCAAAAACACAAACAACTACCAAGATTAAGATAACAATCACAAAAAGTTACCAGCGTCTAAATTCAGCATAGCGGACCGCACGATCATTTGAAGATGAAGCTGAAAGAAAACTTGTTTACACCAAAATAAAAGTTGAACATTTCAGTGTTGCACACAGAAAATGGGGCAAAAACCACCTGCAATAGAACAGCACAACTGCACAGTCGAACTGTAAACCATATACCGGTACAATGCAAGTAGGTGATTGGCCGCTTTTCAATCAGATTCCCTGATTGGTGCTGGCTGACCAACTCTGGATGCAGCCAATCAGCATGTCGCCACAAAGCGCAGTTCTCAGTTACATTGCAGATAGAAATGCCCACGATTCCAAAAAATGACACAAAAAACTTGATACAGTCGAACTCTAAATTATCGGGAATCATCTGATTCGTTGGTGATTAATGTATGCATGCTTTTTGTGCAAACCAAACTCCTCCCACACAGCAATGCCTGCACAGAAAGCATGCATAACGTGATCACCAACCAACCAATCAGCGGATTGCCTACAATTTAGAATTCGACTGTAGAATAAATCTGCGCACCTGTACGGGTAGCCCTGATGCTTCGAGCGGAACAGTGACAAGAGCAAACTGAAGAACACGGCGACCATGCCGAGCCCGACGAATGCCATGACTGAAAAAAGTAAAATTTCACGGCAGCATTTCGCTTTTTTCAGATTAATGAGTTGCCATATTTTTTGTATTTTTCTTGTTAGCATGGAAAATCGGTGCTTTTCTGGACCACATTTCTGATTGTGTTGCATAAATGCACTAAAATCGCATTGTTTCTGCACTTTCCTTAGATTAAAAAGAAAAAAGCGATAAAATCGGCACCAACAAATGCCACAAGAACTCACTTCTACGTCTGCCCGGATCACCCTTGCCGTCGGCGGCGTCGTTCATCAGAATGAACCCGGCGGTACAGGCAGCGTCTGGAAAAAGGAATTGGATCAGCTGAAGTTGAAGAGTTGTGAATAAAAACAAAAGTTTATAACCTGTGAAAGTTGGAGAAACTGAAAAAATTAAAAAAAAACATACACAACGCCGCGACAATATAGGTCTCAGCGACGAACTGCATCTGACTGCTGCCCGAAATGAAACTCTGCAAAATAACGTTTATGAATCTGACGTTAGAACATCGAAACAAAGCATAATTAACTACAAAATTGTAGCACAGCTCACAAAAAAACACGACTAACGTAAAAGTCCAAAGGAAGACTGTGAAGTTTGTGTCAAACCGGCAGTTTGTTTGCTTTGTTTTCGCGTCGCACAGTTACTGAGAAACGGACGGGCACACAAACATGCAGGTTCACACTGGAGTGTGTACTGCACTGCCACGTTTCTGTCAGTGTTCTTGTTTGTGACTGCATTTCAAGCAGCAGACCACAAAAACATGGTGAAGTGATAAAGAAAAACATATCGAACCCCGAGACTTTTGGCCAAAAAAACAACAAAATCTACCGCGCCGACCGTTTCACGCGAATGCGGGTCGGTGTAGATGAAAGGCGGCCCACGGATGTGGTTCCACATTTGACCGGACATGAACGCAAACACGATGCACTGAAGAAGATCATGAGATATACGTTTGTCAATGAATCGATAAATTGGCAAAGGGGTCCGACGATCCGAGTCTCCTAAATAGGGCCGAGTCACTTAAACTTGTCTCCTTTCAACGTCTGCACACGCATTGAGTCACAGAAAAGAACCGAAAAAATTGACAATAATAATAAAAAACCACACCACCACCACAAAAAAAAAACAGAAAACCATAAAGTATTACCAAGCAGATCAGGCCCCAGCTGGTGCGATTGTAGAGGAAGTCGAGATTATTTCGTCGCATATACAAGAGACCACCAATGAGCATCGCCAGCAAGACGACGACGGCTGGGGCGGCGTAATTTGGGGGTCGGAGCACTCGAATCTGAAAAAAGGGGCGGGGCCGGGTCCGGGTGACAAAATGGGGTTGATTTCGAGTTGACGCGTTTGAAGTTACGACTACTGATCACATTTTCCAAACTCTTAAAGTGTCCCCCGTTTGTGGTAAGAGCAAATGATTTTGAGAAATGCTTAGCCGTTTATTTCCGCTAAATACCCACCGGATTTCATGTTTCTTGAACTCGAAATCTCAAACTGAGTGTCAGTGATACAAACAATCATACGGTTCGGGTGGATTTGAATTGTTGCGAAACGCTGATTGGTTCTCTCCAGAATGAAGACAGCTCATCAAAACTGCATAAACCTCGCCAGCAGCAGCAAAACAACTCACCACGACATCAGTTCGCTCTTGAATGAATTTCGCAATCGCATCGGCGCTGAAACCGACGCGCGAGAAGTCCATGGTGTCCGACTTTTTTCGGCCTCCTTTCGCCGGGAAATGCATCACCAACGGCGCGGTGTTCAGGCCAAGCTGCAAAAAAAACCGTTTTTTATTAAATTCGTACATTATTTTATTTCATTATTTCATTTCTCTTTGCGGAATCTAACCACAAACCACAAATTCCTGAATCTATCATTTTCCCTGCCAAAAAGCTGCTCTAATGAAAGGTACGGTCAAAGTAGCGAATGAAATCGTTCCGACAAGAAAGCAGTCGAGCTGCAATTCAGCAAGAAAGTCCGGTAAAATTCGAGAAAACAAACAAACCGACCGACTGAAACACATCGGAGGCCTCGTCAAAATCAACGATCATGAAGTACAATGATTTCTGGTGGAGAAACCCGTATCGGTAAGAATTGGCCACTATTTCAAACTCCTCATGCGCTTGTCTGAAATGAAAAAAAGAGCGAATTTGACTCTGTTGTTGTTTTGTTTTCTTGGGTATTGATTGGATTTTTTTGGAAAAAATAATTTCATGGAAAATTTCCGGAAATTTTTGTTGCATGATGTTGACACTTGACTAGTTCTCAGCAATCAGCATGCTAGTTTGATTGAGTGACACAAAATAAAAAAAATACCATCAACGAACAGAAACATCGATTCCCAAAAGATACACAACTCAACAAAATCAAAAAATAAAATCAAAAACGCACTCACGCGCAAATCTGACAGCCCCGTTGCGTCGACAACGCCGTCAACATGACGATCGAGGAATAATTACGCGGCGCACTTTTCACGTACGTGCGAAATTTGTCGCCGTTCAGACGCATCGCCGGTCGGCGGTACAAGGACTCTTGCAGATTGTTCACTTTCTCTTCAAGCGACTGGAAAAACACCCAAATTTGTTACGTCCAGCCGGTCTATCAGCTGGTTCGTTGGTGACCGATTAGCCGTGCAGCTTCTGCTGTGGGACTGTCCTGGACAGAATGCATGCATCGTTCAGTCACCAACAAATCAGCTGATTGTATGTGGTTGAAAAAACGGTTTCTCGGGGTCACGGAAAGGCTTCTCGACAAGCGTGAAAAGTGGCAACCAAGGTGAAAGTGTGCTAAAAATTCTTGATCTAGCTGGCAAAATTAAACAAAAATAGAAAAAATACCACACATACCATCGTGCGCTGCGCGTCACAAATCGTCGCCAACAGACACATCGATGAAACAGCTAACAGCAACATTTCTGGCAAGTATTCCGCTTGCGACCGACACAACAGCAACACCGGAAAGTCTGCCTTTGTAAGTAAATGTGACATTTCAAAACCAACAGAACAAAAGTGAACAACATACCGACTGACATTTGCAAGATACGATGTGCGGTAAAAAATGCACAGTGGTTTCAGAACCAGCTTTGCTAATTGTCATAAACCGGGACTTCTATTTGAATATTTATTACTATCGATAATCAACAACAAAGCACTAAAAGAATCAGAAACGGAAAGAAACAAACACAGCTTGTACAAAACAAAAAAAACACCAAGAAGGACAACAACAATTTGCACAGAATCAGTTTTTCGTCGTATTAAAACCAGAAAAGCCCATCATCTTCGCCATTTCTGGATCGAGCCCACCGAAACTGGTGGCAGCCTCGTTTCCGTCGTTGTCAAGCTCGCCGCGTCGTCGCTTTTTCGCGCGCTGCCGTTTCTCGCGGCGATATTCGGAGAATTTTTGCTCCTGAAAACAAGTTTTGTGGTCAGCGAATTAAAAAAAAACACACGTCGACTGATAAATTGAAGGCACATTTCAAATTTTATGTTAAACAGAAAGATTTATGAAACGATTTGCACACCGATTCTGAGTTACCAAATCTCACGTCAGTTCAATTCAAGCCAGAAACTGCAGTGGAATTTTTGAAATTCTCGCACCTCTTCTTGAATCTCTTTCAGGCGCTCTTGAAAATCGTACTCTTTCTTTTCCTCCTCCTTTTCGCGTTTCTTCATTTCGAATCTCGCTTTCACGTCGTCCAAGGTGCTTCGTTTCACTTTCATGGACATGCCGAGGTTTTTCTGGTCTGCAAAAAAAATTTGTGCTTTTTGTTTCAAAATCGACGTCACCACAGAAACGAATGCTGAATCGTTGCTTGATGCCTTAAGGCCCATTCATGCAAGCGCGCGCTGAAGCGCGCTGACGCGCGCTGACCAGCTTCATCATGAATGAAGAAATGAAGCTGCGTCAGCCGCTGCGGCTTTTTAGGTTTTTTGCCCATTCACGAACGCGCGCGCTGAAGCGCGCTGAAGCGCGCTGACGCGCTTCATCATGAATGATGAAGCGGCCTGAAGTGAAGCTGCGTCAGCCGCTGCGGCTTTTTAGGTTTTTTGTCCATTCACGAACGCGCGCGCTGAAGCGCGCTGACCAGCTTCATCATGAATGAAGAAATGAAGCTGCGTCAGCCGCTGCGGCTTTTGATGTCCGGACCCCAAATGCCGTAGCGGCTTGTCTGAAAAATGAAACGTATTTGCATAATTTCTGCGCTTTCAATTGTGATAGATGCAGACCAAAAAGGGAATGAATTTAATTGTGGTAAAATTAAATTAATTGAGGAATACAGTAAGTTTTATTGTGCTGCGTTTGTGAAAGAAACCAACAGATAAAAACGATAAAAACAACTGGGCTAAGACGGGTTTCGAACTTTGGCCTCTGTGCTGACAGGCACAACATGTTACCACTGCACTATAGTAGTTGACGGGTGGGAACCTCTCTAGGTGTTTGTTCATTAAATGTCGTTCAGTTTTATCGTTTTGTGCTGTTGTCTGTGTTGTCTCCGTACGTGCTGTTTAGTACACACTATATACCGCTTCGATTCGTTGTTTTCGCCGTTTCAGTGAATGTTTTGATCTTTTGATTTGTGCAACATTCACTAATCATGTGCTGCCGTTGAGGAAACTTTTTTGCAATGCTCTACACCGTGGCAAGGCTAAAAAGGAAAAAGGTTTCACGCCAAACCGCAGTTGAAGAAAACAATTACTTCACATCACGGTGTGGGGTACCGATGTGCGCAGCCCTCAAAACCGGTGTGCAGGCCGCAAGAAATTTATGCGGCGGCACTGTTTCGACACGGGTTGAGGGCTGTGCACCACTTTGAGGGCTGTGCACCACTTTGAGGGCTGTGCACCACTTTGAGGACTATGCACCATTTGCAAGCAACGTGAAAGCAAATTGCATCCTAGAATGTTCAGTCAAAATGCAGAAATCGTACAAAATTGTTCATAAACAACTGTATTTTGCGGTGTAGCTTTCAAAGTTTTTCTTCACTTCGAAAGTCCATTTCACAATTTTTCAATAAATATGCGCCTAAGATCAGAAAACTTTTGGTGTGAAACAATAAAAAACAGTACAAAAAAGCAAAAAAAACATAAATTTCTTGCACTATTTTTATGCTTTGTTGAGTATTCGTATTCTCACTGTCACACTTATTTTGAGACCAATTACGCTATACAATACTGTTCAGAATCTGTCAGAAAAGTACTAAATGATTTAACAAAAAAGTCTTGCAACATTTGTGAAAGATTGTCACTGACAGCAACAATCAGCGATTTTGCACACACAAATTTGATGTCCGGACATCAAATGCCGCAGCGGCTGACGCAGCTTCATTTCATCATTCATGATAGCGCACTTCAGCGCGCGTCAGCGCGCTTCAGCGCGCGCGTTCGTGAATGGGCAAAAAACCTAAAAAGCCGCAGCGGCTGACGCAGCTTCATTTCTTCATTCACGATGAAGCTGGTCAGCGCGCTTCAGCGCGCTTCAGCGCGCGCGTCCGTGAATGCGCATGTGCTCCAAAACTGAAGCGCGCTGACGCACGCTGAAGCGCGCTGTTTTTTTGCTTCGTGAATGTGTAGCAAAGTGAAGCGCGTCAGCGCGCTTCAGCGCGCTTCAACCTCCATGAATGGCGCTTTACGCTTTTTTCCATTGATGTGATCGAGAAAATTGATTGAATCTTTCACCACGCAATCGCAAACGTCACAGTAGTATCTGAAAAACGGTTCATGTACGACTCATAAAACGAGCTCACATAAGTTTCTGCCAAAATTAAACCAAGACTCGAAAGTTCAAGATTCGAACATTCATTTCATCAGCATCACGTACCCGCCAGTTTCGCTGGACGGCGTCGCCTTGTTGATGACGACCGTTTTGCCGACTTTCGATTCCAAATCAACCTAAAAAAGAAAAAAACAACGTTCGCGAATCGCGACGCGACATGAATCATGTCTTGCCCTTGCGCTTGCCTTGTATTCGCGCGGTTTCAGCAGTTCTCGTTTGATTTTCGGTTCTTTCCGGCGATACCGCTCACGCAAATCGTCGTCGTCGTCGTGATCATCTTCCTCCTCCTCTTCTTCTGCTTTCAGTCGCTCCTTCGCCAAACGTTCGTACTCGGCGACGTCCCATTTTCGTCGATGATCGGGTATTTCCGGTTTCTTCGACATATGTCCAGCCAAGGGCAGAGTTTGTTGTTTTTTCAATTGTTCTTTTCCTTTTTTGCTTTTGTTATTTGTTGCCTCTGAAAGAAAATAAAAAAGGGATTATAAATCGTGCTAACACGGATTTTATTTTGCGACAAAACGGGAAAATTTGTTCGGAAAATGCAAGCACGCAAAAATAAAATAAATAAAAATTCTGTAATTTGTGCTTTTTATTTTTATTCTTGAGTTGGGTTTGGGTTGCTCGCTTGTTCGTTAATCGTTCCTTTCCTTGGCGACCTTGTTTTTTTTTTCAAGTATCAAGTTTATTTGTAAGCCTCACGGCCAGTTCACATCAACACATTCACAAAACTTCCATCATGCAAAACAAACACAATTGATGTCACAACAAAAACCTAAAGAAACACAAGATTATTGATGAAATTGGTGAATGCATGAATGAAAGCAAGCAAAAAGTCGATGCAAACGAATGGGCAGATGACTGCCCGGGTATTCACACAAAGAAACAAAATCCACAAAATAAAACCAACCGTCGACAGTTAGAAACAATGAATGTAAAAAAAACGCGCAAACACAGTTGAAGCTTGAAAGAAGAAATAAATAAAATAGCGCGATCACGAACCGACAACATCAGACAGCACACAACAAGATTCTGTATAAAATCACCGCAGCGGTGAAAACACCTCACCGATGAAAACACCGCACGGTGAAAACACCGCACCGATGAAAACACCGCACGGTGTGATTTATGGAACGGGTTGGGTCGGCATGAATATAGGGTGTTGTACCAACAGATTTTGTGCCGTTAATAAAGTTTTTTTTTGTTTTTCGTGGTTATCTTGTGATGTTTGCTGATTAACGAATGATTAACAGTGACCATTCTTCTGATAACGTAACACATAACGTCGCCCAGATCACGATTTCCTCTCCCGATTTCGACGATCGATGGCTCAATCAACTCAGCAGAGCATCCGGAACACGATGATGTGTCGATTGTGGTTGGTTTTGCTTTTATTTAACGTTGGTCGTTGTGCAATAAAAAATTTACGAAAAAACACAAAACACCAATTTATTGTGATTTGGATTTTTTTCGATTTTCAGAAAACCGTGAAAACCAACCACAAACGAGGCATCATCGTCTTCCGGGTACTCCGCTGAGTTGATTGAGCTATCGATCGTCGAAATCGGTTGAGCACAGCGCTGGCAGAGTCGCGTGACAGGTCGGCGCACGAGACACACGTCGTGAAACGCAAATATTGCCAACACATAACGTCGCCCAGATCACGATTTCCTCGGCCGATTTCGACGATCGATGGCTCAATCAACTCAGCAGAGCATCCGGAACACGATGATGTGTCGATTGTGGTTGGTTTTGCTTTTATTTAACGTTGGTCGTTGTGCAATAAAAAATTTACGAAAAAACACAAAACACCAATTTATTGTGCTTTGGATTTTTTTTCGATTTTCAGAAAACCGTGAAAACCAACCACAAACGAGGCATCATCGTCTTCCGGGTACTCCGCTGAGTTGATTGAGCTATCGATCGTCGAAATCGGTTGAGCACAGCGCTGGCAGAGTCGCGTGGCAGGTCGGCGCACGAGACACACGTCGTGAAACGCAAATATTGCCAACACATAACGTCGCCCAGATCACGATTTCCTCGGCCGATTTCGACGATCGATAGCTCAATCAACTCAGCAGAGCATCCGGAACACGATGATGTGTCGATTGTGGTTGGTTTTGCTTTTATTTAACGTTGGTCGTTGTGCAATAAAAAATTTACGAAAAAACACAAAACACCAATTTATTGTGCTTTGGATTTTTTTCGATTTTCAGAAAACCGTGATAACCAACCACAAACGAGGCATCATCGTCTTCCGGGTACTCCGCTGAGTTGATTGAGCTATCGATCGTCGAAATCAGCCGAGGAAATCGTGATCTGGGCGACGTTATGTGTTGGCAATATTTGCGTTTCACGACGTGTGTCTCGTGCGCCGACCTGTCACGCGACTCTGCCAGCGCTGTGCTCAACCGATTTCGACGATCGATAGCTCAATCAACTCAGCGGAGTACCCGGAAGACGATGATGCCTCGTTTGTGGTTGGTTTTCACGGTTTTCTGAAAATCGAAAAAAAATCCAAAGCACAATAAATTGGTGTTTTGTGTTTTTTCGTAAATTTTTTATTGCACAACGACCAACGTTAAATAAAAGCAAAACCAACTACAATCGACACATCATCGTGTTCCGGATGCTCTGCTGAGTTGATTGAGCCATCGATCGTCGAAATCGGCCGAGGAAATCGTGATCTGGGCGACGTTATGTGTTGGCAATATTTGCGTTTCACGACGTGTGTCTCGTGCGCCGACCTGTCACGCGACTCTGCCAGCGCTGTGCTCAACCGATTTCGACGATCGATAGCTCAATCAACTCAGCGGAGTACCCGGAAGACGATGATGCCTCGTTTGTGGTTGGTTTTCACGGTTTTCTGAAAATCGAAAAAAATCCAAATCACAATAAATTGGTGTTTTGTGTTTTTTCGTAAATTTTTTATTGCACAACGACCAATGTTAAATAAAACCAAAACCAACCACAATCGACACATCATCGTGTTCCGGATGCTCTGCTGAGTTGATTGAGCCATCGATCGTCGAAATCGGCCGAGGAAATCGTGATCTGGGCGACGTTATGTGTTACGTTATCAGAAGAATGGTCACTGTTAATCATTCGTTAATCAGCAAACATCACAAGATAACCACGAAAAACAAAAAAACTTTATTAACGGCACAAAATCTGTTGGTACAACACCCTATATTCATGCCGACCCAACCCGTTCCATAAATCACACCGTGCGGTGTTTTCATCGGTGCGGTGTTTTCACCGTGCGGTGTTTTCATCGGTGAGGTGTTTTCACCGCTGCGGTGTTTTTAGCAATTACCCACAACGACCACGATTGACATTCAGGCACGATTAAATTAAGCAAGAGAAAGCAAAACAAACACGGCACAGTTGCTTTTCTTTTCTTCATTACAGTTTTTCTCTCACTTGTTTTTTTCTTTTTTCTTTTTTTTTTGTTTTTTTTTATTTTTGTTTTTTTTTGTTTATGGGCTCTTCTTATTTTTCCTGTGCCATCCCAAATACAGCTAACAGCAAGTGATGAGCAACAGCAAGCAAGTAACAGTGCTAGTTAACAAAAAGAATGCCCTGAACACAAAAGCCACAAGAGCACACAGAAAAACGCGAGATAAAAAGAGCTGTGACATGAACACACACTTGCACCAAATACAAGAAAAAAGAAAACAACACGAAACGTCGCACAAAAGAGCACATGTGATTCAAAACAAAAACACAATCACATTCAGTTGAACATGTTTCAAAACAAAACAAAACAAAGAGTGCTGGCGGCTGGGCGGACTCTCCTGTCTATTCCAATGCAGCAGAAAATTTACCAAAGACAAATGAATGAATTTTTTTATATTCCTGTGTTTTGAGACGCCTCCGAAAACTGGCTGTAGTTGGTGAGGTGACAGTTTCATCAGACAAAAGATTCCAGAGATGTATGGTCCTAACGCACCAAAAATTTTTTCTGATAGTGGTCTTGTTTCTGGGAACTGCGAGTTTGAGTGAATGACCTCGAGTACCTGTTCCGGTTTGTTGAAAAATAAAGAAATCGTTCAGAAAGGGAACGAAAGTAACAGAATGGATAAATTTGTAAACCATGGTAAGGTCTGAAATGTGTCTTTGAATTATAATAGGGAGTAAGCCAGTTTGGTGAAGCCTGTCCTGGTATGATGTGTTCATTTCATAGCCGAGTAAATATTTTGTAAAAGATCTTTGTGGAGATTCAACAAGCTTATTTAGACCTATTAGAGAAGAAGACCAAACAGTTGGGCAAAAATTTAGGTGGGGCAGGGCGAGTGTTTTGAACAGACGCAGCCTGAAACTTTTTGTTCTAATGCGGAAGCAGTGCTTGATGGTGCCAACTATGCTATTTACTTTTTTGACAACGGTCCGAATATGGTCATTGAAACTCAAGGATTCATCAACAAGTACACCTAGATCTCTAATTGCGCTGGTGTTGATTCAATAGTTTTATTGTCTATTGTATATTGGAAATGAGGATTTTTTTGGGTCCCACGTGGAGAATCCTTGTTTTTGAGACAGATAAATCGAGGGAGTTAAGCTTCATCCAGTTGTTTAAAGCATCAAGATCGCTTTGGATTGCAGCTCTGTCCTTCCAGTGATACACTTCTCTGTAAATTTTAACGTCATCAGCATACAAAACACATTTAGAGTGCAATATCACTTGAGGGAGGTCATTAATGAACAGCGCAAAAAGAACTGGTCCCAGTACGCTACCTTGGGGCACTCCGGAGGTAACCTCAACAGGTTTTGATTCAGCAGTGTTGATACGAACCCACTGGGATCGATTTTGAAGGTAGGCTTTAATCCAGTTCAACAAATAATGTTTAATTCCAAGATCCCATAGTTTTTGAAGAAGAATGCAGTGTGAAACCGTATCGAAAGCTTTCGAGATATCCAAATAGACAACGTCAGTTCCAAAACCATCATCAAGGGATTTTGTCCAGTCATTTAGACATAGTAAGAGTTGAGTCTCCACACTGCGTCCAGGAATGAAACCAAACTGGTAGGGGGAAAAGATGTTCTCTTGTAAGCAAAAACTAATCAATTCATCCCTTATAATTTTTTCTAAAACTTTGCATACATTTGAAGTTAGAGATATCGGTCGGTAATTATGCAAATTAGGGCTGCTAACTTTTTTCGGGATAGGTTGAACGACAGCTTGCCTCCAAAAATCGGGAACCTCGCTTCTATGCAAGGATGCATCCATGATCATAGAGAGGGGTTCGGCTAAACTAGCAGACAGTTTTTTCAAGAAAATTTGAGGAACGCCGTCAGGACCACAAACTGTTTTCTTATTTAGTTTTTGTTGGTAAGAGAACACCACTTCTGGTGTTATTTGTTTTACTAGCGAGGAAGGTTCGTTTTCAACTTGTATTTCTACTGTGTGATCTTTTTGCTTGAAACTTTTCGCAAAGAAATCATTGAAAGCGACAGCTTTATCAATGTCAGACACCAGTGGCTCTCCATCTACGCTTTCTAGTACTGGTAAAGATCTGCTTTTCTTGATTCTCCTGTTGACAGCGGACCAAAATTTTTTAGGGTTTGGATTTTGGAATGCCCTGTTGTCGGCTGCAGTTGCTTCTTTTCTTTTCATTTTTTGTATGATGTGATTAATTACCTGATAGGAAAGATATTGGTTGACGCTATTTCTTGATTTCTTGAAACTTTCTTGTTCAATAGTTTTTTCATTTCCCTTGGATTCAAAAAAGTCTTGGTGATTGGAGAAACAAAAGGTTGAAGATCAAGAACCGTTTTGGCGTCGTCGACAATCGACATTCGTTTCCATCATTATTTCCGTGCACACACATATCCAAAATCCGAGGCCTTTAACAAAACCACGGAGGCAACACGGAACACGGAGGCTGCACGCTTAACAAAACCACGGAGGCAACACGGAGGCTACGTGCAGCTAAAGTGACCCATATTTTATATGCACACAACACGCTGCGCACCTTTAACAAAACCACGGAACACGGAGGCACGCGGATTTGGGGAGATTTGGGGACAGGACCAATCCGTCCCCGTCCAAAAAATTGTTTTTGTCAAATAAATAAATAAATAAATAAATAAATAAAGCAAAACTAAATGTCAAAACTAGACTTCAAGGATTACGGTCGCTCTCCAATGGGTCTCGACACGATTTTTTAAAAACGTCCCTGATTGCCAGCAAAAGCTACTCTATTGGTGGACACCGTTCATATGATTGCAACAAACAGTCTTATGTTTGAAGTTCGGGCACACGGGTTACGGTAGCGGTAGTTTTGGGTCTTGACACGATGATGCTGAAAACTACTTTGTTTCTTGCGAATAACAGTTGAAACTAATTAGAAACACGCAGCGTTTTCACAGAATGTCAAAACTTGAGTTCAAAGAATACGGTAACTCTGCTGTGTGGGTCTCGACGCGATTTTTTTAAACTGCCTTTTATTGCCAGGAAAATACTAAAATTGATGAACACCGTTCACATGATTGAAAGAAACAACTGTTATTCACAAGAAACAAAGGAGTTTTCAGCAACTTCGTGTAAAAAGACCGAACTACAGCTACCGTAACCCGTGGGACCTTACTTCAGACATATGACTGTTTCATGCAATCATGTGAACGGTATCCACCATTCTAGTAACTGTTCTTGGCAATAAAAAAAACGTTTAAAAAAATCGTGTCGAGACCCACAGCAGAGTTACCGTACTCTTTAAAATCCGATTTTTGACGTTCTGTAATAATGCGGCATGTTTCTAAATGGTTTCAACTGTTATTCGCAAGAAACAAAGTAGTTTTCAGCAACTTCGTGTCAAGATCCAAACTACCGCTACCGTAACCCGTGTGCCCGAACTTCAAACATGAGACTGTTTGTTGCAATCATATGAACGGTGTCCACCAATAGAGTAGCTTTTGCTGGCAATCAGGGACGTTTTTAAAAAATCGTGTTAAAAAATTTTTAAAAAAATAGAATTTTTAAAAAAAAATTTAAAAAAATTTAAATTTTTTTTTAAAAAACCCATTGGAGAGCTACCGTAATTCTTGAAGTCTAGTTTTGACATTTAGCTTTGCTTTGCTTTATTGCGCTTTTATTTATTTATTTATTCATTTATTTGACAAAAACAATTTTTTTGGACGGGGACGGATTTGTCCTGTCCCCAAATCTCCCCAAATCCGCGTGCCTCCGTGTTCCGTGGTTTTGTTAAAGGTGCGCAGCGTGTTGTGTGCATATAAAATATGGGTCACTTTAGCTGCACGTAGCCTCCGTGTTGCCTCCGTGGTTTTGTTAAGCGTGCAGCCTCCGTGTTCCGTGTTGCCTCCGTGGTTTTGTTAAAGGCCAAAATCCGACGCCGCCATGACCAAACGTCAACTCGGCCACCCGATCGGCGTGCGCGTGATCGCGTGTCATCGGCAGTTCTACCAGTATTGGCCGGAGTTGATGGCGTCCGTGGCTAGTTTCCCGTTTGTTGGATTCAACTGTAAGACGACGACGAACGCTGCGTTCCGGCGGTATCGCGTTGCGGATGATCGAACGGAGGTGGGTCAACTTTACGGTTGGGCAGTGGTTAAAAATGGCTTGAAAAATGGTTATTTGCTAGTTACTGAGCCAAAACAGCGAAAATCAATCAATCAATCAAAGTCTGTCCCAGTCTCCAGCTTGCTGGCTTGGAACCGGTTTCCTTGTGCATTTGCCTGACGCTGAAACGCGCCGAATAAAACAAAACAGAACAGAACAAAAAAAACGTCGTCGTTCGCCGCACAGGTGCGCAGTTACACGGGCAGCGGCAAGCAGCCAGCGATCGCGGGCGACTTCGACAGCCGCTGGGAGGATGCGCCGACGCTGCGACACTTGTGCCAGGAGAACGCCGACCGGGAGCGGACGGCGTTGATTCAGTTGGCGCCGTTGGGCGGCACCGTGCTGCTCATTCGCTGCTGCTATTTTCAGGTTCGGCTTTTGCGTTTAAAGACCCGTTCATACTGACGTATGCGTATACGGCACGTCTGGAGATGTAAGCTTCAAAAAAAATTTTTTTTTATTTTTTTTTTTGAAGTAAAAAAATGAGCATTTTTTTTATTAAAATTTTTTGAAATTTTTTTTTTAATGTGCCCTGAAAATGCCGTTTTTGGCATAATTTTTCGAAAGTTCAACAAAAATTTTCTTTGACTTTACCTTGTCACTTGGTCTTCAACGCTGCAGGTGGTATTCTGGATTGATTTATCGACTGTTTTCAGCCTTGGTGAGTGATGATCGACTCGCGCATTGAAGTACTTGAGCGTCGCAAAGGCTAGTTCAACAAATTCCGATGCCGCTAAGGTGAGATAGAAGCAGAGAACTCACATTTATGCATCGTTTTTCAGGATCTCGAAAGGTCGAAATTGCACTGTCTGCCACTGCAAGCGTAACTTCGTTGGTTGCTCGTTGCTGTTTCGCCTCGTGTCGTCATGATCACACCGGTTTGTTGTTGAACTTGTTTCCGTGTTATTTGAGGTGAATTGAGAGGCAAAACACGAGACGTGATGTCGTCGGTGGGAAAATGGGGTCGCCGAAACCAAGTCTGAAATTTTCACCCTCCTCCCATATGAGTGGGGGTCATATGGTAAGTCGGTGGCTCCTCAGATGGTGATATTCGGACTCCCTGAAAAATTCTGAACAACTTTCATTTTTAAAAAAAAAATTTAAAAAAAAAATTTAAAAAAAAATAGAAAATTTTTTTTTCTTGACATCTCTGGGCACGTCACGTCACTTTAGGTCCAGTGTTATTGCATACTGCCGTTCATACAGACGTGTGCAAGTAGGGCACGTCACGGCACGCTGGGCCTTGTGTTATTGCATATTACCTACCGTTCATGGAGACGTGCCTTTGACGTACGTCAGCACACGTCAGTATGAACGGGCCACCCTGGCTTTTGCGCCACCCTGTAATAATTTTTTTTAATTATTCTCATACAGCCGGTTATAGGGAATCAGCTGATTGGTTGGTTGGTGATTACGGTATGCATGCGTTCTGTGCAGGCATTGCTGTATGGGTTTGATTGGAGGTGGCCTTTGTTTTGCGTGTGAAACAGCAAAACTTCACGGGTTCCAGTAACAAAGTGAAAGTTTTACGCACAAAATGCAAACGAAACGATCGTGATGTGGGATTTGGTTGACCGCGTTGACTGATTTTATGATTTGAAGTACTAAGTTACGATAGTAACCGTCATAAAAATCAGTCTTACAATGAAATCTCATTGATTTTTTTCTCGAGTCATTTTTTCAGTCTTTGCCAGAAGAATTGCTGAAGCTACTGCAGTCGCCTGATATCGTCAAAGTTGGACAAGGTGGGATCATACGGACGGATGGACTTTTTTAAAAGTGTTTCAGTTTGAAATTCGTCAATTAATTGGTTTATTTATTGCTTTGTTCCGAATTTTTAGCACTTTCAATTTCAATAGCGACTATCTAGTTTGTTTCGGATCAAGGAAATCTCTTGAGTTTGATTTTTGCTGTCAATTTTCTATGTTTTATCCTTTATGGTGTGGTGTGATAATCTTCGTGGTCTTGACTTTGTCTTTGATGTGAAAACCGATCAGTAGTTTGTTGGGCAACGTTACAAACTCGTTTCGATAGCAGAAAGATAATATGCCCCACCAACAACAACAAAAATCATTAATTTCATTAAATCATTAAATCAAAACAAAACTGGTGAAAAATCATTAATTTTTTTCTGTTCCAGGTCTCGAACGTGATGTTAAGTATCTCCGTCAGAGTTTCGGCATTCATCTCGCGTCCTATGTTGACCTTCGTAACGTGTGCCTACTGTGGCCATGGTTTGCGTTGTTTTTTGTTGTTTTTGTAGCTTCCTATTCACAAAAACAAATGCGAATCAAAGATCTACCGAAAAATCGAAAGTGGTTTGTTGCGTTTTTTTCGCAACTGGGACTGTTTCATGACATCCCTATCCAAAAAACATCGCGTTGCTTCAAGGAAATGGTCGAAAAAACGTGCAACAGTTTCCTGCAATCGAACTAACAAGAAGCCCCGCCCCCGTATGCAGCCAATCGTGAAAAAAATTGATTGTCAAGCAAGATTTTTTTAAACAAATTCACAAATCAGAATAAAAATGAAAAAATTAACAATTTGTAAAGCAATGAATCTGGCCAGGTTCGTGAGTCACTTTCACTTCGAGCACTTTGGCGCGCATTCGGTGGCGCAGTTCCTGTTCGGCATCACGGTGGATGCAACGGCCGTGAACGCACACTATCACCAGCTGCAATTGGACGAACAGCAAATTCATTCTTGCGCCAATGAGGTTGGTAGGACTGCGCGCGAAACTGTGTGGTTTTGTGTTGTAACACGGAATGTTGTTTATTGCGGTCAAGTCAACTGCACTTTTCATTTCGAAAATCAAGAAAAAAACGGTGCACGTGCAGTGCAACATTCCAAACGAAAACCTGGTGCTCTCAAATAATCATTTGGGCATCATTTTGCATCAACACAACCTCTCGAATTCTTGCTCATCACACAGCTCCCATCCGAGCACAAAATCAATCCCAACCAAATCAAATCCATTTAATCAACCAAGTTGTAAGATGGTTCTCTGCATTTCGGCCTGGCCAACATCATATGCAGAAGAGGGGTGGCCTCATCAGTGCATGTGCCCCTCTTGAACCACTTGAGCCGCGATTAATAAATCAATTGTGTCGCGATGCCCGGTTTCGCAAAATCACGCAAATCAGAAAAAATACAATTAAAAAAAAACGAAACCCGCAATTCTACTGCTCGCTCAGGTGATGCTCTGCCTGGACGCGATGCTGTACTGTCTGATGCGCTACCTCGGTCTAACGTTGCCGTCAAACTGGGCGAGCAGCCCGGAAATCGGCAACTTGCTTCGATTGTTCGTGATGAAACACTGCGACCAGCCGTTCCTCGATCCGCGCTCGCTGACGCCGCGCGTCATGGCGAACATCGTGCCGTGTCGCGCGCGCAGATTCCTGAATAAGACCATTCTTAGAGAGGTTTGTTTCGTCGTTCTTCTTTTGTTGTTGTTGTTGTTGTTGTTGTTGGGGATTTTTAGCCTTTTGGGGACGTGTTTAGCCTGTTTGTTTTTGTTCTTCTTCATTGTTGTGGTTGTTTCATAATGATAAGTGGACTCGGAGAGTGGAAAAACTCTGGTGTCACAGTAGATTGCTGTTCGACAGCGCAATTTTGACTGTTTCGCAACACTTAAGGAACGGTGATTTTTAGACGATGTTTTTCAGTCAGGGCTAGGGATGGATCCGGCAAATTTGCCGGAATCCGGGCCGGATCCGGCAAAAGCCCATTCCGGCCGGGCCGGATCCGGCAAAAATTGCCGGAATCCGGACCGGAATGGCCTTTTTATGTCTAAAAAACATCTACGCACATTTCGTCGCTTCTTCATCACATTTTCAGCATAAAACAGCACAGACACAGAAACAAAGTCAGCAAGACACAGCACGTGAACCAACCAAAAATTACAACAACAACAATTGACAAAATTCACATCGCCTAGGGATAATCAAGTGCTGGCAACACTCCATTCAGAAACATGATCTTTTCGGCGTTCTGAGTTGACAGACGAGATCGGCTGTACACAAAAACCTGCCTGGATTCAGAGAACATTCGTTCGCTTGCCACGCTTGTTGGTAGCGGTGCCAGGTATCTGCGCGCGATTGTCGATAGTTTAGGGTATTTAGACGAGTTCAGCCGCCAAAAGTCTAGCATTAGATCACTTTTGTCCGGTTCGTCGATAAAATCATCCGACTCGTGGTCTTGGCTTGCCTACTCATGGTGTTTTACACTTCTCTGGTATTATGCCGTGCACTGCAGAATAAAACTGACTGACTGACTGACTGACTCGTACATATTCATTTCGCCGCGCAGTTCGTCTTCGAGCGACGGGATTCGCCTGACGGGTTGCGCGGTCGCGCAGCGTGAAACTCAATGCCTTTGTAGAGGCCAGTCGATTTCTTTTTTGGTTCGGGCTCGCGTTCACTTTCGTCATCGTCGTTGTTCGCGATCTCGGATGTATCGTCGCAGTTTGTGGGCGTCTCCGGTCGTTTCAAAATTTTCTTTGCAATGTGAAGTAGTTCACAACGAATCGCGCCTTCGTTTTCGAAGACGACTGCAGTATTCTTGAATCGCGCATCAACGTACGTGGCCATGATGTTGGATTCGTTGTGGAAAAGCGCACGGAAGCGTGTGTCGATGCTGGTCAGCAGCGTTTTTTCGTCGTACCAATGCCACTCGCATCGACTTTTTCGATGCGCTGCTTCAGTGCGCAAACGGCGGGCAACACCATTGAAATGGATTCGTCGTCTCGTGGATTCGTCGTTGGGGGGGGGGTTATCGGGTTTTAGGGGATCACGCCCACGGCACTCCTGCACACCCACGGTAACACACGTCGCTAAAATCGCTGGTGTTCTGGGGCTCACAAAAAAGCAACTGTTTGACAGCTAACTGAATATGACCAACGAAGATGGCTGATTTCAAAAAACCTGCTGTTGTTCATCAACAACGTCAGCCAAAAGCTGGCAGCCACGTTTTCACGTTTTGTAAAGTGGACGATGCTGCACATAAGTTTACCACTCAAGACAAAAGCAGTGAATCATTTACCATTGAGCAGAACACTAAACTAAAGAAACGCTCACTGATCACATGTCAAATGCACAACAACAAAACCAACAAAGCACCGAAACAAATTTGTCAAACCATTGAACAGCTCTGAAACGGGGGAATCAACTGGTTAATTCGCGGGTCTCGGCCATTCCGGCCGGATCCGGCCGGATCCGGCAAAATTGCGCCGGAATCCGGACCGGATCCGGATCCAATTTTAGGCGCCGGAATCCGGACCGGAACCGGCTCCATCCCTAGTCAGGGCTAATCCAGAAAAAAAGTCTCCAGAACGCCATTGAGTAGGGCGCCAGTTTTCCGTGCAGTCCCTCGGGCGGGGGCGGGGCTAGATCCACCGAACGCACAGACAATAGTCGAACGCGCTACCACCCAGGCCACGAGCGGTGGTGACAAACCAAAAAAACCACCGATATTCCAGTACACACGCCGCTACGGTGGCACCACCAACAGCACCAGCACCACCGGTGGCATCACTCCCTCGTACCGTCTGGTGTCGCTGTGGGCGTGGCCGTTGCCGACGTCATTGGACGAGCTCAGTCAGATGGTGACTCGCAGCGCCGGCACGGTGCTACCGGCACACGGCAAGCCGTTCGTGTGCGTCGACGTCAATCGACTGCTCGCGCGACACGTGCCCGGTGAGCAACAATGGATCGCTGGTGGATCGAGAATGTGTGATCGCTCATGGTGTTGGTGATCGCTCATGGTGTTGGAGAACACTAGAGTTTGTACAGTCAACACTAAAGTTTCTACAGTCAACACTAAAGTTTCTACAGTCAACACTAAAGTTTTTACAGTCAACACTTAAGTTTTTACAGTCAACACTAAAGTTTCTACAGTCAACACTAAAGTTTCTACAGTCAACACTAAAGTTTCTACAGTCAACACTAAAGTTTCTACAGTCAACACTAAAGTTTCTACACTAAGGTCAACTAAAGTTTGGCCAGCAATCTTAGTAGTTGGCTTGTTTCGATCCATTGTCGTCATTTTTGCAATTCAGTTCAGGAAATGTTCTGTCACATATATACTCTTTGTGATGAAATCCAGCTTAAAATATTTTTTGGGATATTATTTGACTACATCATGTCATATTGTCATGTACATCATGATATATCCGATTTATTCAAATGTGTTAGAGAAATCAGACCGAAATGACGTCGTGTGCTCTGAAAACATGGGCGCTTGTAATGCACAGCAACCCGGACTTTCCAGTTTGGCTGCTGATTCCGTCACATGGAAAAAGCACGTGAATGCGGCGAACCAAACTGCAGTTCTCGTGCCTGTCTGTGGATGGCAAACGGGCGTTTCATAAGGCAAATGGCTTCATTTCGGTATCGACACGACACGATTGAGTGAAAAACTACAAGAAATTCGAGTTTCACTTTCAAAACGAATAAATTTTCGCATTTTCTTTTCTGGCAGCTCTCGCCAGCGCCGTCCAACAGCAACAGCAGCACAAAGGCGCTTCGTCCGCTGCGACGCACGACGACGAAAAAAAGAAGAATACTGACAATGCGACGACGAAAACGCAAACGACCGAGAAATTGGATGAGATCAATTTCGATTTCACTGCTGAGTTTCTGGTCGGTTTTGTTGAAATTGTGTCCATTGGTCAACTTGCAATTTGCAACCAATGTATCAAAAACTGTTTCCGATTGTTCAGTTTAAAAGCTGTATTCAAGTTTTCAGCTTTTGGTTGATTCGTTTTAGGAACACTTACCCGATAGCAGTAACAGCGATGTGGACACCAGTGGATGCAGTTCAGGTATGAATGATTGTGGTTCAATGATTATCGAACCTGACACGTGGTCAGAGAATTTTATTTCACTTATTTACCATATCAGTGTCAAAAGCAAGCAGCCAATCAGCATATTGGTCATGATGAACTGATGCAGGCACCAACCAAGCACACCGCCCACTTTAATCACGTCACTCAACTTTCTTTCACCTAACACTTTCCGATTTCAGCAATTGACAAAGAGTCACTTTGCATTTAGTTCGATTTACCTGTCCGCCAAGAAAAGGGGCTCATTTTGCATTTCGATTTGCCTGTCCGCCAAGAACAAGTGTCAAAACACCAATCGTTTCAACCAGGCAACGAAGAGGACGCGAAATCGCGCAAACGATCGCAGCAAAAGCCGCCGAAGCGGCGCGGTCGACGGGTGCGAGTGCGGTTTTTCAACATCGTCGACGGATCGCTGCACGGCGGCGACGGCACCGGCGGCACCTTGGAGACGGACACGCTCTTTGGCGAGGGACTGATCACGAAATGGGCGATCGAGAATCTCACGCATATTGAGGTGCTGACGGTTTTTCGCGTCGGAAGCGGAATTGTTGTTTGGTTTTCTGGTGGGGCTGCACTGCATCGCGCACCAGTGTGATCATTTCCAAAAATATGAATTTTTTTTTGAAAATCGGATGCAAATAGCTAAAAAGGACGCAAATTGCGCCCATTTGGGTAAAAAAAGATGTAAATTGCGCCCAAGATCATACAAACGTTTCGCGTTTCCCTTCTACAGTCGAACTCTAAATCATAGGGAATCAGCCGATTCGTTGGTGATTAACGGTATGCATGCGTTCTGTGCAAACCAAACTCCGCCCCCACTACAGCAACGCCTGCACAGAAAGCATGCATTGCGCGACCACCAACCAATCCGCTGCGTCCCTATAATTTAGAGTTTTCTCTCTCGATTCTCAGCACGCCGCCACCCGCTCGGTCGCCGTGCTCCGCGACCAGCAGCTCTGGAAGAACAAGGGCGCCCCGATCGAGGCGCCCTCGCGTCCGATGACGTCGCCGCCGAGTCTGGGTGCGCCGACGTCGCCCGTTCCGTTCAAGGTCGGACGGACAGTTTTGGAATGAGTTTTGTGGTTTTTTGTTCGACGAATTGTTGAGGCCGCTGTGTTTTCGAACCAACCGACACTGATTGGCTGTGGTGTTGTGGTGACCGTGCAGTGCGCGCCAGCGTGCTTGGTTTTATCGCACAAGTTTTTTACTCAAGTCCAAGTGGCTCAAGAGGTGCACATCGCTGATGAGGCCACCTCTCTTCTGCGTTTGATGTTGGCCAGGCCGAAATGCAGAGAACCATCCTGCAACTTGGTTGATTTACGCTTGTGGGTGCAGCAGGTGATGTGGGTGATTTGAAACTATAGATTGTTTTTTTTAACTTGTCGCATCGAGCTAACGTCGGCACGTGCTGAAAGGCGCATGTTGTACAGCACCTTTCACGGCGGCGGCAGTGACGTTCCAGTTTGACGGATCTCCAATCGCTCAGTATTCCAGTTTCCGTATTGAATGACAATGACACACAGAAATAAACAAATTCTATGTGTTTTATCTGTTCCGTCTTGCAACGATGGACCAACACTGCGAGACAGACAATGTGGATTCAACGACAAAAACAAGACCAAGACAACTCATTGCAGGAGCACACTGCGAGAGCGAAGCCGTCCACTCTGCATAACACGTCCACCAATCGCCAACACCCACACAAGCGTGACAGCGTGCCGGTAACACCGACTAAGCAGACGCCCGTGCACATTGTTGAGCAGCATTCGTTGTGCGCGGCGCAACAGTTCGCCGATGTGGTCACTAATGTTGAGGTTTGGGTTGATGTGGATGTTGATTGTTGATTGTTGTTGACTGGACTTGGTCCGAGTTTTCACCAATTTCATGAATTGCCGCGTCAAGCATCAAGCCGCGTTCTACAGTCGGACTCTAAATGTTAGGAAATCAGCTGATTGCTTGGTGATCACGTGATGCATGCTTATGTATTGCATGCATTGCCGCCGCAAGCGGGGGGGGGGCGGCGTTTGGTTTGCACAGAAACCATGCGTACCGAAATCACCAACGAATCAGCAAATTCCCTATAATTTAGAGTTCGACTGTATAAACTGCGCGCGCACATTGAGTGTCGCAGAGCCAAACGAAAACATCCGACCACCACAACAATGCGCAGGAGGTGCTTCGCGGTGGCGGCGGCACCGGTGCATCGTCAGTGGCAGGTCGCCACGGCCACCACAACGCGCTGCCGCCGCGTTTCTTCGCGTCGTCGTCGTCGTCGCTCCCACCGCCGCCGTATCCGGATGATCTGGATGAGGAGGATTTTCAGACGCAATTCAACACGGCCATTCGTTCGTTCCACCCGACTACGAATGCCGTGAACGCGAAAGCGGCCGACAAGAATGAGGTGCTGGATCGGAGAAGTTTGTGGATTTTGGCAGGCTCTTTTAGCTTAGCTTAGCGGTTGATTTAGCGCACCACAGCGGTTACAGAAGCTCGAACAAGCTCCGGTGATTCAGCCGGGGTTTATTGGGTGGCTGAGTACTTCCCCGGAACCGTGTTTTGTTTGGAACGTGTTTCTATAGTTTCCCCTTCTTGTTTGGTTAACTTTGTTACATTGCCTTCTGAGGGGGCGTGGCGCTTTTTTGACAGGTGTCGCTTTTTGTGCTGTGGTTCTGTGCAGTCGCGCACGCAAACACACTGGCACACGTCTGCTGCGTTGAATTGCTGGTGCGTTTGCGTTTGCGGCACAACATTGCATCGTCGAAAGAAAACGAACGCACGCGCTTTAAGATATTATATCCACATTGTAAACGCCTATTCTCAGACTAGTTTTAGTATTTCACAATGATAATCACAAACAAATCGTGGTTTGTGTCTTTCATCTGTTCACCTTCGCTGGCAAAAAAAAACACTCAAAATACAGTTCCAGCCGTCATCGTCAACGCACCGAGCACCAACAGCATTGCCGACGACTGAAAACGAAAATCAAGCTGCACTGAACGAGTCAACCGATCTGGAGGAAGAGACCGGTTCGTTGTAGGACAGTTTTTTCTTGTTTGTCTTCTCAGACGTTTTGTTGTTCTTGAGATCGGTGGCTTTTTTCGGATGAATGGGGTGACGGTAGCCCAATTGGTTCGATTACTGCGTTCAACTACCAATGTTGCGCTCTGCTGAAAAACAACAGCACTTTTTTCACTTCCTTATTCTATCAAAAACCAAAAACCCACCGTTCGGTCAGGTCTGCTCGCGAGCGTGCCGAAAGTCACCGGCGACTCGCCGACCGTCGGCCTCGCGTTCGTGCCGCCGGCGCCGGCCGCCTGGTTGGCCGACCTAAGTCCGCCGACGCCGAGCGCGGCGAAGGCGAATCGACCCTACGAACCGGCGTCAGACGTGAAAACGGATACGAAAACGACGAATGGGGAAATGATGACGAACACTCACCAGCAATCGGCCGAGACGAACAATGACAACAACGCGAATGCGAGCAACGGTCTCGTCGGCTGGTTCGTGCTGTCGGCGCAGCAGCGATCGTACTGCGACGAGCGAAACAACAACAACAACAATCTGCGGGACAGCGGTGTCGAGCTTGAGCAACAGCAACAGCAGTTTCCCCCGGGTCGTCATCATCCGCCGAGCGTGGAGCGCGCGCACAGTGTGGACGTCAGTTCGCTGTTTGACACCAACAACACCAACAACGGTGCAACGGCGACGTCGTGTGCTGCTGCTGACACGACCGCCGGCAAGCTGATGGGCACGATTTGACATTGAATTGAAGATTTGGGGCGGGGATGGAATTATTTATCAAATTTCTTCATCAAACTCCACGCGCCCTGCCCTCGGAGGCGGGCAAGACCAAAAAAATAGCCGAAAAAAATACACCCGAGGTTTTCAGGTGCGTGGGTACTTTTTTCGATGTTTCACAAGAATGGATTTTTTTATTTAGCTTGCCTGTTGGAATCATACCGTAACCGATCGATAAACCATTCCAAAAACATGCAGACCCATACAAAAAGTATGCACGGACCTGAGAAACAGGGTTTAGTCACAAATTTTGATTGTTTGATGGTTCGTTTTTTGGTGTTTTCGATATTGTGATGTTCGAGCTTCATCAGCATATTGTGTGTGGAACAGGTTTTTGTGTTTTTTTTGTTCTGGGAGTTGTTCAGGTCCGCTTGTTTTTTTTAATGGCTCATTTTCAAGTTGGCAGAAGATGATTCGTGTGGCGGATTGGATCACGATCACGGCTCGATATATTCTCTGATTGTGTGATTCCGATGCAGTTTGTGACCGCTGTTATTTTGGTATGATTTCCACACGTGCGATTCGAAATTCAATTCATCAAATTTCCGCAGATTATTTCAGCTTTTGCTACAGTTTCTTTCTTGTCTTTTTGACAGCGTGCGTTGTCCGTGTGCGATTGTGTTCAATATTGCTCATCGAGGAAAGTTGGTGCAACAACCAATCAATCCGTTTTTAGTTTTCGTTTTCTGGTCAACAAGGGGTGCCAGTCAACTACAGAAACTGCCATTTCATTCCGACGTTGTTGACAATTTTATCAACCTTTTTGTTGCCATTTTCGGGTTCATTGCCAGTCCACCAGTGTTGTGCTAAAACTGATTTTTTATAGAATCTGATTTCGTTGACTCCACCAGTTATATGAGGGTAGGCCAGAGATTATTTTGTCAATTTTGAATCACCCGGTGTTTTTTCAAAGTGACTAATGTTCGCTCGGTTAGCTCACAGATCGGCTTCAATTTATTGCTTTTTCAAGTTGAATGTTTAGCGCATTGTAACTGGGACGTCGTTTTGTGGTTACCAACTTTTGTTGTTGTTTTTACTGAAATCTTTGGTGGTTTGTTGTTGTAAAATCAATAAAACAGATTATTCATCAAAACTGTTGCCGTTGAATTATTCACGCCACGATTGACTTTTGAACACAACTGGACCTGGGCTGGCTGGCTTTGCAGTCCGGTCAGCTGATTGGTTGGTTGATTAATTGATTTGAATCACAAAACGGTTTGGTCATAACCAGCACGATGCAACCAAATAATCAAATCGTGCTGGATTGGATGCTCTACAGTCTAGACTGAATCCGCTGTTCCGGTGTGCATGTGTATGTGGTCACTATGCCCAACCGTGTTACCATGGCAACCAACCAGAAAAGAGCTCCACAAGATTTCACCTCTTAGCTTGACATGAAAAATCCGCATTCATGCAGTGAGAAACTGCGTGTCTCAACCTAGAATAAGCCTTAACCACTGAAATACCACCAAAACATGCGTTTCTCGTCACCTAAGATAAGCCGCAAATATCCATAAAAACAAACAAAAATAATGAAACTCCGCTACGACCGAAATCTGCTGCCGGCGCACGACTGTGCGGCAAAGGTGGCGGCGTTGGCGTGGTCGCCAAATGGCGCCAAACTGGCGGTCTGCGGTGCCGACCGTGTCATTCTGCTGTTCGACGATGCGCTCGAGCGACGCGACAAGTTCGCGACGAAGCCAATCGACGCGAAGGTGGTGTTTTCACAGTTGAACTCTAAATTATAGGCTGTCAGCTGATTGGTTGGGGATCACGTAATGCATGCTTTCTGTGCGAGCATTACTGTGGCGAGGCGGAGTTTGGTTCTCGCAGAAAGCATGCATACCGTAAGCACCAACCAACCAGCTGG
This sequence comes from Theristus sp. LFF4_11, assembly GCA_030248135.1. Classification (NCBI taxonomy): domain Eukaryota; kingdom Metazoa; phylum Nematoda; class Chromadorea; order Monhysterida; family Xyalidae; genus Theristus; species Theristus sp. LFF4_11. Next base: position 40,282 of record JASANC010004953.1, read on the forward strand.
ATTCCCTGTATTTTACGAGTTCGACTGTACCGTATTTCAGTTCGGCAAGAAAAGCTACGTGGTGCGCGCAATGGCGTTCTCGCCAGACTCGACAAGATTGGCCGTTGGACAGAGCGACTGTATTGTGTTCGTCTATAAAATCGGCGAAGGCTGGTACGTGAATGAAATCAGTTTAGTTCCAATTAAAATGTCCGGTCCGGACCGCAGAGCAGTCGAATTTTTTTTGGGGGGCATTCATGAAGCAGTATTTAGTGACCGAGTTTACTATGTAACACAGCTACGCGTCGCTAAATATTGCTTCAGGAATGCCTCCTGCGTGTGCTGTGCACTAATTGGTCGTGCCAAACATGATGCAGCCAATCAGCGCTGTGTGAGAATGGCACTAACAACGCAATGACAGTTCAGTTTCACAGTGTTTTGAAAATTTTATCAATTTTGGTGGCTGTCAAATGCACAGGCATTGTCTGACTACTTTTCAGCTGAACTCACTGATTGGTCAAAATCAGCACAGCCAATCAGCGTGCTGGCTTCCAAGTTTGTCAACGCACAAAAATCCGATACTTCACGATATTTCCCATTGCAGGGACGAAAAGAAAGTGATTTGCAACAAATTCCAACAGTCGAATCCAGTGACTGGTGTCGTCTGGCCCTCTGATCTCGGCCTCGTTGTTGGAACGTTTGATGGGAAAGTCAGACTCTGCAATGCGAAGACCAACAAATCGTCGACTTTGTACACCGCCAGTGCGTTCGTCATTTCGTTGGCGCAAAGGTCGGAGCATTTTGTTTAATCCTGAGACTCAATACGCTCATAGAGTTGCTACTTTTTGGCTTGCCTCACTTCTCTGGTACAGTACGGCCGAATAAATGAGGCAGTCCATCAAGGCGGGATCAGTCGCAGACTAGGAGTTGTCTTTTTCAAAAAATGCCAACATAATTCCCAATCATGTGTGCCAGGGAGAAAGAATGCACAGAATAGCGCGTATAATACATTAGTTTAAAAAACGACTCAAATTTGGCACACAATGTGGTTTCTGAACGTCTTTTTTCTTTCATTCAAATTTCGCGCGCTCCTTGAACCCTGAAAAAAGCTGCCATATTTAATCGGCCATACCGTATCATGCCGTGCACTGCAGAATAAAACTGACTGGGACTGACTGATAGACAGGTAAACAGTTTCATGCATGACGCGGAATTCAAAATTGGCAAAGCGATCCGAATTCCCTAAATAGGGCCGGGTCACTTAGGCTGTTTTCAATTGCCACATAAAGATTGAAACTGGTTTCGTTTCTACGTCCTGCACACGCATTCAGTCGCAGAACCGAAAAAATCGATGATCATTTTTCTGTTGTTGTTTTCGTAACTGAGCAGAGTTATCAAGCGGCTTTTTTTAAAATCTCGTCACAGATACCATGAACTGTTGTTGGTATTGATAACGATCACGCAACTCCACAAAACCACCAACCATAGATACAATGTCGGTGGATTGGGGATGCCACTGATTGGTCGTTTACCATTGGTCGATTGAGCCAACCAGCTTCTTGTTCCGTCATGATTTCAAAAAGCAACGTTTTTTTCGCTGTTTTTTCAGCCCCGACAAGAAATCCGTCCTGTCCGGCCATGCCGATGGTTCGATTGTGCAGTACTCGTTCGACACTGGTGTTCAGGTGAAGTTTGAAATCGTCGAGAATCGAGAAGCGCCCTTTTTCGTTTTGATCTGGTTCAACCAATCAGCTTTTATTAGACTGATTGTCTGTGCGGTCGGGGGATCGAGCCTCACCGAGCGGTGTACAGGCACTTAATGACAGAGAAAACTCGATGGACGCCTTACTCGACGGCGTTCTGTACGCTTGTCTGTGTTAGCCTTCGCTAAAAACATTTCCTAAAATCCCAACAACAACAACAACAATTCGCCTTCAGCGTCGCCTCTGCCAGCACTCGTGTCCCGCCTACGCTCTCGCCTGGTGCACCGAATCGATCATCGCCGCCGGCTGCGACAAACGCGTCATTTCGTATCACCCTTCCGACGGCCGTCTATTGCAACAGTTTGACTATTCGCGGGACGATGGTGAGGCGAAATGACTGGAGTGTTTTTTTCAATGTTCTTGAATGATACGGTCTGGTTTATATTAACGGTGGAAAACACCGTTTTTTTACCGCGGGCCATTTGAAGAAAAGCATCATCATGTCATATTTTTTATACCGACACTCAATGGGGGCTTAGATATAGGTATACTGTTGGAGTTTCATGCATGACGCGAGAATTCAAAATTGGTGAAGTGATCCGAGTCCCCTAAGCAGCGCCTTAGGCTACGTTGAAGTGCCACGAAAAGATCGTTACATAATTTCCGTTCGACGTCTGCAAACGCATTCATTCTCAGAACCCCCAAAAAATTGATAAAACCGGTTTTTTTTCACCCAACCCCAGGCGAGACTGCGTTCAACGTCGCCACCGTGAGTCCGTCCGCACAGGCTTTCGTGGTCGGCAGTTTTGATCGGTGCGGGATAACTTGGATGTTTTTCTAGTTTTATTTTTAGTGGTTGAATCAATGAGTTTTTTGTGAGAAACCGGTGTTTTTTTGTTGAGAAAACTTGTTTTTACCGATATTTTAAACGATAATGATAGATTTGATAATGATGACGATAATTTTGATGCTTTCCTTTTTATGAACACCGTATCCGTTATGCGAGGCGCGCAAATGATTGAATGGATGCCTTTGTTGTTTTCTTTTGTAATCGCACGCACTGATTGGTTGAAGAAACCGCTCAATAGATATCCGTTGAGAACGCATGATGGAACTGATTGGTCATCCACTGCTCTCTGTAACCACTGAAACGTTAGCGTAATTTCTTTGCATTATTTCAAATCTGGAAATCCGCGAAATACTGCAGACTACGTCTGTTCAACTGGAATTCGCGGCGTGGCGCGTGGGACGACGGAGTACTGAAGGAGATCAAGAACCTGTACACGATCAATACGCTCGCGTGGAAAGCAGACGGCTCGAAAGTCGCTTGTGTACGTTGGTTTTTTGTTTGTTTTTTGTTTTTACCCTGCAGAAATTTTTTTAATTTTTTTTATTTAATCGTGCACCAGTTCTAGAAACCATGAGGTACCAAACTCCGGCGGAAACGGGTAATACTGCGCCGAGCCCAATTTACTCTCGGCTCTGGAGGGAGCACACCATTAGATGTTATTGGTCACTTTAGTTTATCCATTATGTGTCTTATCCACAGCGGGGTTCGAGCGTTCCAACTACAGAGCAGTAGACAGAAGTCCTACACCTGCGCCACAAGCGCGACATTTGATAAATCAATCAGATGATTTCTGCATTATTTCGTAATCGAATTACACACGTTTTTTTTCAAGGGCACCCTTTGCGGCTCGGTCGAGATCTTCGACTGCAGTCTGAAACGGTCGGTGTTGAATCGAAAATTCGAGACCATCTATGTCAGCGCCAGTCATGTGAGTGCTTGATGTTTTTATACGGCTGTTTTCGAACCACCACACCAACAAAAATCGTTTTCTTGAAACAAAAATCGCTCATCAAGTGACTCGGCCCTATTTAGAGCACACTCGGATCACTTAGCCAATTTTGAATTCCCGCGTCATGCATGAAACTGTTTACCTATCTATGCGGGCAATGAGTCTTGGGACCCAAAGTAAAAGATCATATTGGTGGGAGTTTCATTCAAGACTGTGCGCAACATTCCAAACCATCTTCATTCATACCAATCAATACTCACCTGAAATTTCAAGCAGGTTTCACTTAAAAAATTAGTGGTCTAAAAAATTTAAAAAAATCACAATTCTTCTTCATTTTGAGGTGATCGTGAAACATTTGGATGACGGGCGCAGCGCGGTGATTCGCTCGAATTACGGTTATGAAATCGGTGAACTGAAAGTGCTCGGTCGGGATCGCTTCGTGATGGCGCAAACGGCCGAGACGTTGCTGTTGGCTGATATCGAAACGGGCACCTGCAGCGAAGTGCAGTGGCAGTTCAGCGGCAACGAGAAATTCTACTTTGACATTGAGAATGTGCGTGGCGGTTTTTTTTCTGAAATGTTGTGTGAATTGTTATGTTGAATTGAAATAGTAATTTTGAACATCTGCACTTGGTGTGACTGAATCACAGTTTCATTCAATGCGGATATTTTCCACTTAAACTACGAAGCCAGTAAGGAGCAGGTTTTTTCGAACTGTAATTTTTCAATTTTATACATAATTCGCTCAATGCGAAAATGAGTACACTACAGTAATCAGTTTGTTTGGTCGTTGGTTCTGCAAGATTCAGCAAGATGCAAACCGATCAGAGCAGTGACTGTTTGGCTTTGTCTACTCATGGTGTCTTACACTTCTCTGGTATTTTGTCGTGCACTGCAGAATAAAAACTGACTGACTGACTGACAGTCAAACGAATGTCTTGAAATTGAACACGCTTTTTCGTGACATGTGGCCTCATATGATCTGTGTGGCATTGTCCAGGTTTTCATGGTGTTCAACGCCGGGGAGCTGTCACTGATCGAGTACGACTCCGACGTCGTCCTGGCGTCCGTACGCACGGAGCACATGAACCCGCATTTGATCAGGTTTGAAGCGGCATTCATGAAACAGTGTTTAGAGACCGCGTAGCTATGTTGTAACTTGGCTACGCGTCACTTAATACTGCTTCATGAATGGTCCTTTAGCAATTATTTGACTGTAGAAGTCAGAAGAGTGTTGATCATTACTTTTTTTAAATGTGAACACATTTTCGAATTTTTCTCACTTTTTGTTTTTAGCGTTCGACTGAATGAACGCCGAAGCAATCCGATGGACACAGCCGACGTCAAACGAATGGCCTATTTGATCGACATGAAAACCATTCAGATCGGTCGGTTCTTCTCGGGGCCTGTCAGTGTCATCACTATTTCGTTTGCCATATGTCACCCTCGTGGCCTGGGTGGTAGCGCGTTAGACTGTTGTCTGCGCGTTCGGGGGATCGAGCCCCACCCGAAAGATGTATAGGCACTTATGACAGAGAAAACTCGATTGGCAGCCTACTCGATGATGTTCTGTACGCTTTTCTGGATCAGCCCAAATAAAAACATCGCCTAAAATTACTGTCCGTTCGTTCGTCGTGCTTCCGTTTTCAAAAAGAAATTGGAAAGTTTTTATGTTTTTTTCAGTCGATCTCGTTTACAACAGGCCGATCACACAGGTTGACCACGACTATAAAATCGACTGGCTTGAGGTGAGTTTTCGTTGGAGTTTTTTCTGAGCATGAGCTTCACCATCAAATATCGAGAAAAGTGAACTTCTGACACATACCCAAACCCAAACCCAAGCCCAATTGAATCTCCGTCCACTGCAGCTAAACGAAACCGCGCGAAAGCTGCTGTTTCGTGACAAACGATATCGACTCACCCTGTTCGACGTCGACAGTGAACAGAGCTCCATTCTGGTGCCGTATTGCTCGTTTGTTGAAGTCAGTTTCATCATAATTCCGAATTCAAAGTTTCAAGGTGTAAATTGAAACTTTTCAAACGTGTGTTGTTTTCAGTGGGTTCTGGGCAGTGATGTGATTGTGGCGCAGAATCGCGACACCCTGTGTGTGTGGTACAACGCTGACGCAGCGGACCGAGTCACTACGTTTCCAATCAAGGTGTAGATTCTTTTTTGTCACTTTGTTATTGAGCCACTTGCTCAAAGGGTCAGTGTCATCGGTTAAATCTACCATCGATTGCGAGTCATTCATGACAAGTTTTTTAGTTTATCTATTTTTCATTTCTTTCTTCGAAACCGGAAGGTAAGAACTCCGGTGGCTTTTTCCTGGTAGCAATGGCAAGCCAAAGCTTTCGCCATGAATGGTGTAAACCCAGCATGAATGGCGCAGCATGTAAACCCCTCCCAGTACCTGTGAACTGCCCCCATCTCGAGTTTGGTGGTTTTCGGCCCCTATAATCAGCTGATTGGTTGGCGATCATGCTCATATGCGTGCTTTCTTTGCAAAACAGACTCTGCCCATAGCAATGTTGCACAAATAGCATGCCTAACGTGATAACAACCAATCAGCGGATTCCGTATAATTTCGATTTCCGACTGTAATTCATATTCCACTCCGTCGTCCAGGGCGACGTCATCGATCTCGTACGCGCCGACGGTCGCACGAACGTGGTCGTGCAGGAGGGTGCGCAGCAGGTCGCCTACGAGCTCGACGAGGCGCTGATCGAGTTCGGCACGGCCATCGACGGCATGGACTACGCGAGGGCGGTCGCATACCTCGAGCAGCACGAGGACGTGCCGGAGGCGGAGACCATGTGGCGCCAGCTGGCGGAGGTCGCCATTGAACAGCAACAGTTGCACGTCGCCAAGAGGTACCGTGTTTGGGTCTCTCCGTCCGTACTACACGATGGCGATACAGTTTTATCGGAGTTTCCTGCTTTTTGCAAAATTAAAAAAAATGGAATGGAATGGTGTGAGGAACTGACTTTTGTGCCGGTGTCATGCCATATTTTGACCGGGGGGTGAAAGGACAGTGCATTGGACTTTGGATAAACGCACGCAGTGTTGTTGCACAGTCATAAGACGCCTATGATGGCAGCGAAACCCACGTTGTCTTGTCGGTAAACTGATCGTAGGGGGATCGAACCCGGTACCTTTTGGTTTGAAGCGGAGCTCTTTCCACTGCGCCACCACCGCAGCAACATGTTACTGATATTTAGGGCCTATGCAGCACTGATCGATGTTGCGCGCGTGCGATATCTGGAAGAGACGATGGCTATTGCGGCGGAAGCGTCAACGAGAATTGTTGGGGTTTTCGCTTTTTTTCCTTTTTACTTTAAAATTCTGAAGAACATGAGTTATAGATTACATTGTAGTTTACTCAATACTTTTAAATTTACTTTACTTAATTTACAGTCTAACTCTATAACATATCCAATTAGCTGATTGATTGGTTGGTGATCACGTGATGCATGCATTCTGCGCGAACCGAACTCCGCCTCCACGTCAATCCATGCACCGAATGCATGCATCAACCAATCAGCCAATTGTATGCGTTATAGAGTTTAGACTGTAGTTTCAAAACTCTCTGGAATCGTTTTCTTCAGGGCGGCGACGGCACACAGTACTACAGGGTGCGTGCACGATTGGCCGTGATGGCGCGTGATTTCAACGAGGCGGAACGAATCTATCTTGAACAGGTCTGTTGTCTGTTCTGTGTTGCTTCGGGATGCACAAATGCGGCATTATGAACTTACTGTCACCGCTCGTGGCCTGGGTGGCAGCGTGTTAGACTCTTGTCTGTGCGCTCGGTGGATCGAGCACCCGCCTGAGGAGTGTATCGGCACTTAATGACAGAGAAAACTCGATGGGCGGCCTACTCGACGGCGTTCTGTACGCTGCTCTGGGTTAGCCCTATAGCTTAAACGCCTAAAATCACCGGTCCGTTAATTCATTCGTTCGTTCAACTTATGAGTTGCTTGATTGGTTTGTAGAAAATTTCTTTAGAACGCTCTTGATGAAGCGATTGAAATGTACCAGAGTCTACACAAATGGGACGAAGCCCTGGCGCTGGCTGAATCACGGGTGAGCAATTTTAGCTTTTAGTAAAGCAATCTTTTTGACTTCGTGTTTTTTTGTCCTTAAACAGATTTACTAGGAAGGTAAAGTTTTGCAAATCACGTAAACTGGCAAATATACAGGGTCACGCGCAATTGGAAGACCTGAAACGGAAATACTACCGTCACCTCGCCGATACCGGTCAGGATGAACGCGCTGCGGAGGTGCGAGCATTTTGATTCATCATTGTGCTAAAAAAAACAAAAAAAACTGAATAAGATCATTCCGGTTTCACAACGTCCAATGCAGATCAAAGAGAAGGAGGGCGACTACATGGCTGCGATTGATCTGTATCTGAAAGCGAACCTACCGGTGCGTGCAGCGCGCGTGCTCACGCAGAATCGACTGGCGATTCAGAACACCGATTTGGTGCAGTCGATCGCGGTGACCCTGATAAAGGCGGAGCTGTTTGTTCAGGTGAGGATTCCCGGGTTTCTGTGTTGAGTGGTCCTGACACGATTGTTGGGACTTTGCAAATTTTTCATTGGTTTCTGGCATGATTCCGTTTGCGCGCATTCGTAGCACAGACGTTTTTGTTGACACTTGAAATAAAGGGCTTTTGGAGGAATTATAGATTCAAAAACTGTATGTGGCTGGTATCTGCAGTCGAACTCTAAATCAGCGTAGTCGTTGGTGATCACGTGCACGCATGCCTTTCTGTGCAGAAATTGCTGTGGGGGCGGAGTTTGGTCTGCACAGAAAGCATGCATCACGCGATCACCAACCAAATCAGTTGATTCCTACAATTGAGAGTTCGACTTTATAATGTTTTCTAATCGATATATTGAAAGCTGGTTTCACGATTATATTTGCCGGACTGACCAACGCAATAATTGGTCGGAATTTGTTGCAGTTCCTAAAAGATCGCCTTTTTCATACAGGCCGGTAACTTGTTCGAGAAAACGAGCGACTTCAAGCGTGCGTTGGAGTGCTATCGTAAGGGCAACGCATATGGTCAAGCTGTTGAGCTGGCGCGCAGCGCGTTCCCGGAGGAAGTGATCAATCTCGAGGAGCAGTGGGGCGACTCGCTGGTCGCACAGAAACAAGTGGAGGCCGCTATAAACCATTATATCGGTATGGGGCAGATTTTATGCTTGGTTTTCAAGTTTATTCATATTGCAGCAATTTTTCTGGTTTTGCGATTTTGTACGTTTTGCAGAACTCCGAAAGTGAATTAGTTTTATAATTGATGCTTGATAGGGGAAAATCGAATTGAAGAAACTGTTTACCGCGCCACCTTGTGATTGAATTTTTTACAATTATTTTCATACAGTCGACCTCCAAATTATAGACAATCAGCTGATTTGTTGGTGATCATGTGTGATGCATCTCTGCCGGACATACTCCGCCTCGCACAGAAATGCCAGCATGTATCACGTGATCACCAACCAATCAGCTGATTCCCTATAATTTAGAGTTCGACTGTACACGTTGCTAATTTTTTCTGGTTTAAAGAAGCGGGCAAAAGTCTGAAAGCGCTCGATGCCGCGGTACGCGCACGCCAGTGGGTGAAGGCGGCACAAATCGTCGAGGTCGTTGAGGAGACTGAAGATGCAAAAAAATATTTCGGCGCTATTGCGCAGCATTACGCGTCTATTAACGAGCTTGAGGTATTGTCGAACTCTAAATTATAAGCAATCGGCTGTTTGGTTGGTGGGTGATCACGTGATGCATGCTTCCTGTGCAGTGGAGGCGGAGTCCGTCCTGCACAGAAAGCATGCATCACGTATGTACATACATATGATCATCAATCATCACCAGCCAATTATCAGCTGATTGCGTATAATTTACGATTTCGACTGTCATAGTTTTTCATTGTTTTTTTTGGATGATCGGTTGGAGGTTTCAATAAACGGAAATCCGTTTCAGCGAGCGGAACGCTTCTACATCGAAGCCGGACAGCACCGCGATGCGCTGGAGATGTACAACAAGGCGGGGCGTTACCAAGACGCGTCACGGGTTCGTTTGTCAAATGCGTTTGACTTTTAAAAATTTGTTCTTTCTAATTCAAATTCAAGAAGGGACGCATTTGACGTTTTTACTTGTTCTTTTTCTAATTCTAATTTAACTAATCATAAATGTTTTGTCCAGCGGCTTTCTTCCCCCGGCGATAAACGAAAGACTCAAAACGACATACTTGTTTTGTCAATTCACTGGTTTATTCAACAGTTTCACAAATTCCACAGCGAAACATGTGAAAGCTAAAACAAACACCGCCACACCAGCCAACCAGCCGATTCTCTCGTTTATCACAACAGTACAAAGGGGCGTTCATGAAGCAGTATTTAGTGACCGCATAGGGCATAGCCACGGTTTAACACCTACTCATCACTAAATGCTGCTTCATGAATGCCACTTAACTCTCTCCACAACCTTCATTCATTCCTACAATACAGCTCGCGAGCACCTATCTGCAAAACGAAGAGACCGTCGCGATGTATCTCGCTGAGGCGCAGCATCTCGAGGCGCATGGGAAATACCGCGAGGCGGAACAGCTGTACCGCATCGTGAACAAGCCGAACAAGGCGATCGCGATGTACAAGAACGCGAACATGCACGAGCCGATGATGCGACTCGTCAAGGAGTTCCATAGTGAACACGAAGCGGTCGGTTTTGAATTAGTAGAAATATACCCGTGCCTACGGCCCGGAATTTCACTTTTTTCCCGTGTGCGGTCGTTCCCGTTCACTGTTTTTTTACTATGACTTATTTTTACAAACGTGTCCGACTGAAATGACGTCATGTGCCGCCAAACATGCGCTTGCCGTTCACAGCAAACCAGACTTTCCGTTTAGCCGATTCCTTCCCGTAAACAAATGGTGAATGTCGGATCAGTCACACCAAACTGACATTTTAGTGCCTGTACTTTGACAAACGGGCGTTTTTAAAGCAAATGACGTCATTTTAGTCCGGACACGTTTGAATAAATCCACAATATAATAAGAAAACAGATTGTTCATTGTGAAGCAGAAAAAAACTTTTTATCTCATTTGCTGTTCACATCCATCAGCAACTGCAAGCAAGCTTGAGCCGTTCACAGTTCAGCAGGCTGTTGTTAATTCCAGTTTATTGTGTTCAGCAACAGTCCCGACAGTCAGCATTGCTGCTGATCCTTTTCATCTTAGGAAACACATATTCATCTCGCGAAAGAGCTGGAAGAACAACAGCGGTATGCGGAGGCAGAACAGCATTATCTCCAGGCGAACGAATGGAAATCCGCCGCGAACATGTACCGCAATGCGGAAATGTGGGAAGACGCCTACAGGGTGGGTGAGCGGTTGCGACAAGATTTCTGGGGAAAAAATTTCAGCATCTAAAACTTCAAAAAACGACGACTGTTATTATCATTTTTTCGGTTTATTCTTATTTTTTCGGTTCTGCGACTCATTGCGTTTGCACGCGTAGAATTGAAACTTTTTGTCAATCTTTATGTGGCGAGGCGATTCAAAATAGCCCAAGTAATCCGGACGTATTTAGGGGACTCAGATAACTCTACCATTCTTGAATTCCCGCGTCATGCATGAAACTGTGCACCTACATGTATCTATGCGCTCATTGAGTCTCGAAACCAAAACAAAAAAATCACAGTTGATTGGTTCAACCAAAATTATAAAAAAACAGTTATTTTTTCAGATGGCGAAAACGCACGGCGGCAACACGGCGGCGACGCAGGTGGCGTTTGTTTGGGCGAAACACCTGGGCGGTGACTCGGCCGTGAAGCTGCTGCAGAAGCTGAACCTGCTCAAGGACTGCATCGAGTATTCGAGCGACAATGGGTTCGTGGAGATGGAGGTGGAGAATTCAGATGGCAATCACGGTTGCTTTTATAGAGGTTTTCTGGGCGTTTTCAAAGATTTTTTTAAAGTCGATTGATTGCATGCCCTTGCAATCACCAACATTCAAAGTGTTGCGTCCCAGGATCATATTTCTCTTTCGCTTTTCGACCGTATAAACTCATTCGAATTCAAGTTTTTTTTCGTTCAGCGCATTCGAATTCGCGTTCGAGCTGTGTCGTCTCGGCATGAAATCGGAGATGCCCATCGTTCACCTGAAATACGCGCTGCAACTGGAGGAGGAGGGACAGTACGAACAGGCGGAGCAACAGTTTCTGCTCGCTGGAAAGCCGAAAGAGGCCGTTGGCATGTCAGTGTGCCGGATTTTGTCATTCGTTTTTTTTGATGATTTATTCACTGTTTCGTAATACCGTATCATGTGGAATTCGCAGTGGTGTTGAGTGGGGCGAGACGTCTCGTCGAGTTAGCTTCTCGTCTCGTGGGATTTTTCCCCTGTCTCGTCTTTCGTTCGTGGCTACTGAATGGGATGCACGGGACTTGTTTTGTCTCATGATCTTTTTACGTGTCTTTTTTGTCACCCTCGTGGCCTGGTGGTAGTGCGTTAGACTGCAGTCTGTGCGCTCGGGGGATCGAGCCCCGCCGAGTGGTGTATAGGCACTTAATGACAGAAAAAACTCGATGGACGCTCTCTTGGCTAGCCCTGGCTAAAAACATCGCCTAAAAATCCTGTCTCGTGTCGTCTCATTACAACTATCAGTTTGGCACGGACTTACAACATCTCATCTCGTCTCATGGGATTTCTGTGCCGGTCTTTTCTCGATCTTATTCCGGCAACCCTGCCTTGCGGTGGTAATCCTTGTACGTTAAGCGAATAATAACCAATCAAAAACTGTTTCACATGCAGGTACGTTCACACGCAAGACTGGGACAACGCGCAGCGATTGGCCGAGAAATACTGTCCGGAACAGGTGCCCGACGTCTACGTGGGCCAGGCAAGGGTCGCATTTGAACAGCACGACTACCAGAAGGCCGAATCGTATTTATTGCGAGCACAGAAACCGGAGATCATTGTGAAATCGTATAAGGTGATAAATTATGATGAAATCTTCTGAAGTTCGCAGCAGATTCATTGATTATATTCAAATTACCAGAATAAGCTTGATCAATGCCGGATAGATAGATAAGACTTACAATAATGCGTGTCCACACGTTTGAACTTTGCAACCAATTTTGCTGTTTCACGTTGTTCACACTTTGGAATTTGCAACCAACCTTACCTGTTGTTTCACTTTGCATTGTTTTCAATTGTGAGAGTCAGCGAATGTTTTTTTTTCTTTCAGGAACTGGGCATGTGGTCGGACGCACTGCGTGTCTGCAAGGAGTACATTCCAACAATGCTGCCAAAGTTGCAAGAAGAGTTCGATCAGCAGCAGCTGCGATCAGGAGCCAAGTAAGACTTAGATCGGTGGAAAAAATAGTTACAGTCTAACTCTATAACATATCAACTAGCTGATTGCTTGATGCATGCATTCTGTGGATGAATTGCTGCGTAGTTTGGTTCGCATAGAATCCATGCATCACGTGAATACCAACCAATCAGCTAGTTGCGTATGCTATACAGTTTGACTGTACATAATAAAATAATTATTAATTGCTACATTGTAGTTCAGCTGACTGTTGATCAGTCTAATCTGATTCATTTGACTCAGTTTAGATCCGTCATGTTAGAGTAAATCTTTCTTTGGAAACTCTAGAGCTGCCTGGCTGTTTTTGTCTGCCTGCACCTAATCCGACTCTGAAGATCATTATTCTTGAGAAAAAATGACCAATCAACTTCCGTGCAGAGGAGCGCAGTCGTACGTGGCGCAAGCAAAGGACTGGGAGATGCAGGGTGATTACGACAAAGCGGTCGCTTGCTATCTCAAGGTCAATCGGCCTTTAACCAACGACGACGCCTTGATGGAGCGATGTTGGACGAAGGTACAGCGGAAGGACACACTTTCTGATTTCTCCTTGAACAGTGTTGAGCGCACAGTCGAACTCTAAATTATAGGGAATCAGCAGATTGGTTGGTGATCACGGTATATTCATGCTTTCTGTGCATGCATTGCTGTGGGGGCGGAGTTTGTTATCAGCGGATTCCCTATATTTAAGTTCGACTGTAAATCGAGTCGCGACTTTTTAGGCCGGCGAACTGGCGGTGAAATTCATGCCAGAGGAGCCGGCAATTGAAGTCGTCCAACAGGCGGCTGAGCAACTACGAACGATCGGCCGATTTGCACAGGTGAAGCACAGCACACGCAGTTTTTTCTCATTTCAGCTTAAAATGTTGCTTTTCCATTATTTTCGCAGTCATATCTCAAAATTATTTTCATGTATTATCTTTTATTTTGGTTCCTTTGGACTCAATGCGTTTGCAGACGTTGAAAGCAAACTAGTTTCAATCTTTACGTGGCAATTCAAAGTCGCCCAAGTGACCTCGGCCCTATTGTATGGGACTTGGATCACCATACCAGTTTTGAATTCCCGCCTCATACATGAAACAGTTTACCCATATGCGCGCATTGAGTCTCCGGACACCAAAAATAAAAAATCAAAATCAAAATGTTCCTAAAAAAATCGCAAATGTTTTCCAGGCAGCCGAGATGCTTCTGTCGATCGGCTTAACGCGCGAGGCAGTGGACACTTTCATCGAGGGCGCCGAATGGAACAAGGCGAAGAAAACGGCCATGGAGGTGCAGCCGGAGCTCGAGGCGTATGTGGATGATAAGTACAAGGTGTTCCTGAGGCAGCAAGGCAAAACTGACCAGGTCGAGTGGCATATACCGTATTACCCCCATTAAACCCCCCCCCCCACCATTAATCCCCCCCACCAATAAACCCCCACCCCCCGACCAGTTTCCGAATAATTCCCACCCCCCACAAATAATCCCCCATGGGGGATTATTGGAGACCTGTTTGAAACACATACCCAGCGAATTCAGTGGCTGGTTGCAGTGAAAATGATGAAATTGTGCTACCAAAGGCCCCAAATGGGTGAGTTAATAGTAATTTCATTACAAAAGGCTGTTATAAAAGGAAATTTCTATGTAGAGTAGAAGTTTCTGCGACTTTCTTGCCTGCCATGCAATGTATTTTTGCCATTTTTCAACAAACCCCCACCCCTAGAATTTTTTGTAAATAACCCCCCCCCCCCCACCAATAATCCCCCCCCACCAATAAACCCCCACCCCTAAAAGTCGCTGACGTATTAATCCCCCATGGGGGTTTATTGGGGGTAATACGGTATCACTGTAAATTGCGTTTGTTAAAGGGGGATTTCGCACTTATAATTGAGAAAAAATAAGTGCCTTATTTAATCGGTCCAACTGTAAATGTACAGTATTTCTATCAAAATCTCACTGTTTGTCTACCCACACTAAACAAACGCACAGAAATCACAAAGCTAGAAAGAAGAAAATGTTCATTCCAATTTCTTTTTTTGAACCTGATGTTCAGGCAACCAATCAGCCTATTTTTTCAACCTATTTTTTCAAACGTGTCCCACTGAAATGACGTCATGTGCCGCAAAACATGCGCTTGCCGTTGACCGTTCACAGCAAATCAGACTTTCCGTTTAGCCGATTTCTTTTCGTAAACAAATGGTGAATGTCGAATCAGTCACACCAAACTGAAATTTTAGTGCCTGTATTTTGACAAACGGGCGTTTTTAAAGCAAATGACCTCATTTTAGTCCGGACGCGTTTGAATAAATCCACAATATCCGATTCGCTTTTCCAGTTGGCCGGAGTGGATGCAGCGAGCGCGGTGGACGCTCTCGTCGAAAGTGGCCAGTGGGAGAAGGCGCTAGAAATGGCGAAGCAGAAGGTCAGTTGGGAGTGGTGGGGATGGGTCTAGTCGTTTTTGAATACATCCGTGCTTTCGTCCATTGAGATCAGTCCAAATTTAGAACCTCGACATGGATGAAAGATTTTAAAATTTCAAAATTTCAATCGCAATTTATCAGAACCTTGACATAAGACGTAAAATTTAAAAATTTCAAAATTTCAATCGCACAGAGTCCGGCACTTCTGAGCAAATACACCGCCTTGTACGCGTCGAAACTGAGCCAGGAGGATGACAAGCCACTGGAGGCGGTGCAGGTGTTCGAGCGCTATGGGGCAACCGCTAATCTTCAAGTTGGCAGCTTTTTGCATGCACTACTTTAACTTTTTTCATTATCTTCCAGTTCTGACAGCGTTTTTGCACTATTTTATCTAATTTTTTCATCATGAAACTTCGTTTTGAATTCAACAGAAACACGAATTCCCTTTGCAGCATTTCAATCTGTACAAGCGACTCGTCGACCAAGTGCTGGCGCTACGAGACACGCGCACACCGCAGGCGCACAGCCTGTGGGCGAGTCTGCGGAATATGCTGCGCGATTTGGTGAATTCACTGAAATTGTATTTGTTATCATTAATTTTTTTGGGTTCTGCGTGTGCAGACGTAGAAGGGAAACTTGTTTCAGTCTTTATGTGGCAATCACCTAGTGAGTCGGGTCGGTCCTATTCAGCGGACGCGGATCACTTTGCCAATTTTGAATTCCCGCATCATGCATGAAACTGTTTTACCACACGTAGTTTAGCTTTTCCACTTCATTCCAATGGGGAATCACACATTTCGCAATCTGACGGTTATAAAAGTCGGGAACATAATCAAAAAAGTAAAACCGCTCATCAGGTAACAAACATTCGCGCGTCAAAGGAGCAATTCGACGGTCGCTACCTTGAGATCTTCGAGCGGTACCTGATGATCGCGCATTTGTACGCCGCGCGGGCCGCGTACTCCGCAGCGGCCGAACAGGACAAGACCGCGAAACTGTTGGCCACTCGTGTCAGCATCGCGCTGTTGCGTCACTGCGATTTGATACCGGCCGATAAGGCGTTTTATGAGGCCGGCATGGCTTGTAGAGTGAGTTTTGGTCTGGAGGGTGCATTCGGTGTTTCAATAAATAAATGAAAACTGCAGTCTCTGGCGTAATGTTGTTCTTCATGGGCACTGATGTGAATCAAAAAAGTCACGCGTTTGCATGGTGTTGATTTGCTGCATGTTAAGGCCAGCCAATACACGCACGACGTTAATATCTGGGACGTCACGTCACGGCACGTCACGTACAATGTATGAATGCGCTTGTATGAACGAGCACGTGTTCTGAAGATAACGTGACGTGACGTGTTGGAGCGGTTTTTTGCTCTGTCAATGTGACATGACGTGCCGGAAAAATTTTACTGTGTGCATGAACTGGTCTTTTACTGGCAGAGAATGTCACCAACCTCAGACGTTGTCAATCATCCGCTTTCACTAATCTGTAAAACGTGGATTGAACCTGCTGAGAACACAAAAATCAACAAACAACCCCAAAAAGCCAACCCAGGATTTCGGCGACCGCTACGAGGGGATGGCGTTCGTATTCCTCAATCATTACCTCGACTTGGCCGAGGCGATCGAGGACCAGAACCCGGACATCGTCGACAACTCGGAGTTTGAGCAGACTGACATCCCGACGGAGATTCCGTTGCCCGAGCAGTTGTACTTGTCGGTTGGTGTGTGTGGCGGGGTTTTGTCGCAAATGATGCGTCTTAGACCAGTACAGGTCCGTTTATACCTGACGTATGCGCATACGGCACGTCACGTCACGTCCCGTGTTATTGCCATCTACTGCTCATACCTGACGTACGTCGACGTACGTCTGCATACGTCTTGGCATAAACGGGCCTTAAATGGACAGAATGCTCAACGAAGTGAAGTAAGGAACTTTTGTGAAAGTTGTGAATAGATCGCTTTTGACTTGGAATGAGGAGGGATTCACCAGCGAGTCGACTCAGGCTAGACTCAGCTGAACCTTGACTTTTGTTGTTTGAAATTTTTGAAATCCTGATTTTTTGATTTTTTTTGTTATTGCGCTTGAACTTGACTTAACTTTGACTTGCTGTAAAATCCGTTCCTCCATTTTCAGCCCGACGACCACGAAGACGTCAAAGAGTGGGTGCTTGCGATAAGTGTCGATCAAAACATCGACCGTCGCCTTTTGACGGACGCCCGCGGCGTTTATGAGGCGAGCCTGCTGAATCCGGGCGGAGCAATGGCAGCACCCTGTATTGTGTCGGGTATGCAACTGTGTGAATTAGTTTGGTTTTGGTTCCAGACTTTTTCATTGAGAATTGTGGGTGAATTGAGAATTTTTCACTGAGAAGTCAGGTGTTGCGGAAAATTTAGGTTTTATTGACGTTTGCGGCAGGCTTGCTGAGAAATAAGGTTTGCTGGGAATTTAGGCTCACTGAAAATTTAGGATCACTGGCAATTTAGGTTTGTTGAGAAATTAGCTACGCGGTCACTAAATACTGCTTCATGAATGCCCCTTAACGTTTGCAGGCTACCCGGCGATCGATGCACCGAAGTCGTTTGGCGGAAATAAAGTCGCGAATCGCGATGACTGGAATAAGCTGTTGATGATGAATAAGGTGAAAAACGAAATAAAACAGTTCAAAACTAATATCGGTTGTTGCCGGTGTTGGGTTATACACGAGCATTTAATAAAAAATTGAAACTTTCAGACTCTGAACCTCAGCGAGTTGAACGACATACAAAAGTTCATTGAAGCATGGACGGGAAGTCCGGTCAACATGGCTGTGTGAACAGAATCAAAATAAACAACGATTTTGACATTATTTGAATGTGATATGGTTTCAGTTTCAACAATGTTTTCAACGGATAACGCTAAAGGGGCATTCATGAAACAGTATTTAGTGACCGCATAGCTATGTTTCAACACAGCTGCGCGTCACACTGCTTCGTGAATGCGCCTTAACGCATAAAGTATCAGATACGATGTTAATAATTTGATGGTGATCTGTTGAGTTTGATTCACAACAAAATAATTCCAGAACGAAACGGAAAATGAATTCAAAGAAGCCAGCAGCGGTTAATTTTAGGGAAATAAAAACACACGAGCGATAAGAAGCCAAAGAAAAGCGCGTTTTTACTGAACACGCACACACGACGCGGTACAGTATGCAAACACACCACCCACACAATCCGCTCTTTTTTCTTTCGTATCGGTCATTGTTTTTTGTTCTGGCTCGTGTTCTGGTTCATCTGACAGGCAATTCGGTTTGTTTTATTGTTGGGCATTTGAAAAAAATCAGTTTGAATGAACAAATGATAAAATCTGTAGCTTTGACTTGAATGAACCCACTGCACGAAAAAACAAAATTCAGATGAGTGAGATAAAGAGAAAAATGATGTCGTCGTCGCCGCGCACGCGCCGTTAACGTCAAACACAACTAAATAACTAAATCGCCGTCAAATAAACAAATAAAATAAAACGAGATTATGAATTAATTGACGCCTTTCTTTCGGTCGGCCTATTGAAATCATAATAAGTAGATAACGGAGCGCCCAGCCAAAAGCGTCGTCGTCGTCGCCGTGCGATGGATGCGTCCAATAACAATTCCAATTCAAACAACGTGCTCATGTCAAACGGAGCGAACAACGCCGCCGGCGGCGGCGGCGGCGATTCGCCGAGTCGAACATACTGGAAGCACCACTTGATGCTGCTCCAGGAAAGCGCGCCGAAACCGCGCCTCGTGGCCGCCAGTCAGCCGGTCTCCCGACGGCCGCCGTATTACGGTCGCGACTTTCACGGGCTAATTCCGCGCGAGATCGCCGACCAACTGCTAGCCGTCGCTGGCGAAGGTCGGCGGTGGTTTTTTTGATGAATGATGAGAATGGGCTGCGTTTCAAATATAGTCGTTCCTTGAAAAACAATCGCTATGCTCGAGCGCTGCTCTCTAAAACGCAGTGCATTTTGCTGTGTTTCAATTATAGTCGTTGTTCCTTGAAACTGTATGCTTGAAAATCACGATGCTCGCTCGAACGCAGCTGTGGAGCATAGTTCATTTCAATTCCGTGAGAGTTATGCGCACAAAACTGTCGATATGGCAGCAGTGTCGTGTTCGCTATGTTGCCTGCTTGTTTCTTTTGCAGATTCAATTGATTGATTGGTGTTAGTTTGTGATGTGAGAGACAAAATATAGCAGGCAGGTCCTCAAAGTTGAGTCATCGATCAGGATAAAACCTGTCAGTTCAGGGGTTTATCGCTGAAAATTTTTATTCCACTGGAAATGTCGGCTTGCAATAATTCAAATGAAAGTGGTGTGTGGTGATTTTCTTTCACAACAAATCAGTGTGTCTCAAACATTGGTATCAATCAACAGTCATCCACACACGTAAAGTTGTCAACGAAAAACAACCCTGCTCTAGCAAACAAAAATCACACAAAAAAACAAACCCATGCCATGCTCCACTCCGCAGGCGCCTATCTAGTGCGCGAGTCGCAGCGGTCGCCCGGCACCTACACGCTGTGCATGCGTTTCGACGAGCAAACGAAAAACTATCGTCTGTTTTACGACGGCGCTCATTACGTCGGCGAGAAACGCTTCGAATCGGTCGAACAACTGGTGGCGGACGGTCTGATCTGCATGTATTTGGACAAGCACGCCTCCGATTATATACAGCGCATGACTGATGAGGCGAATTATGAGGAGGCACCGTACTCGCAGTACCAACGGCGAATGCTCCGCAAGACGGCGGCCGAGCAGCAGGGGGCGGGGACTAAGGTGGGCGGGGCTTGTTTTTTGGAGGCGGAGTTTGGAGGTTGTTTTGGGTTGGTGATGTTTGTGGGGAAGATTTGGTCGAAGATGTATTTTAGTACCATTGCGGACACTATTCACGCTGGCGGTCATGAACTTGGTTGCAACCTTCTTCGCGATCTTGTTCAAAGGTTTCCATCGTGTTATGCGACGCGATGCCACATTAACGGAAACTACAATCTGCAGTCAAACTCAATAACATATTCAACTAGCTGATTGGTTGGTGTTCACGTGATGCGTGCTTTCTGGTGCAGGAGCAGAACGGTCTCCCCGCCTCCACAGAGTGCAGCAAGCATTGCCTGCACAGAAAGCATGCATCTCGTGGTGATCACCAACCAATCAGCTAGCTGCTGTTGCATATGATATAGAAATCGACCGTGTGCGCTGTCAATTGAACCAACCAACCAACACCCTATCCCTAACCAACTTGCATCTTGCATCAACATTCGACCAGCTAATCTACAGTTGAGCTCTAAATTATAGGAAATCAGCTGATTGGTTGGTGGTCACGTGATGCATACTTTCTGTGCAGGCGAACTCCTCGCCCACAGAAATCATGCATACCGTAATCCCAACCAATCAGCTAATTCCCTGTAATTTAGAGTTCCACTGTAATCGTGTCAATTTCCGCACAGGTTCCAATCGGGCCAACATCCGGCGCACACCAACCACACCAACACCAGCCAAAGTCGTCGTCGCAGGCACACGCCGTCGGCGTACTGCAACAACAATCCCAACCCCAATCCCAGCCAAGAAGACCGCTGTCGCAAATCGCCGACGCGCCGCAACAGAAGGCGCATCGCTTCAAGGCGCACACGTTCCGGGCGCACTTCTGCGACTACTGCGGCAACTTCATGTGGGGCCTCGTGCAGCAGGGCGTCCGCTGCGAGGACTGCGGCTTCGCGGCGCATAAGAAGTGCTCGGAGAAGACGCGCATGGACTGTCAGCCGGACTTGAAGTCGGTTCACTTGTTGTTGTTTGTGGTTTTTTGCGATTCAAGTCGATTTTGTTTTTGCGCGATTCGCGAACATTCTGGCTGTGTGTACTCCCAGCTGGCTGGATTGGAACCTGTTTCCTTGTGCGTTTGCCTGACGCTGATGAAAAGCGCCGAATGAAATAGAACAGAACAGATTCTGTGTTGTTGCTGGGGATTTCAGGCGATGTTTTTAGCCAGGGCTAACCCAGAAAAGCGAACAGAACGCCGTCGAGTTGGGCGCCGGTTTTCTCTGTCTTGCAGTGCCTATGCACCCCTCGGCGGGGCTCGATCCCCCGAATGCACAGACAAGAGTCGTCGCCCTGTCGCCTCCGTGGCTCGGTGGTTAGCACGTTCGCCTTCAACCCAGAAGGTGACGGGTTCGATCCCCCACGGAGGATGACAAACTGCCGCCAGTGTAGCTCTCTACTCTAATAACTACTCTGGTTTTCAACTAAAGCTTTCGGATTCGCTGCCCTACGGGGATATAGCGACCGCAGGCCACCGAAACCGAAATCGGGCTAAGATCACTGGTGCTCCCAGGACAGAGCGGGGCTTAGAGGCTGTCCCCCTCACGTGGCGAGGGTATTGGTTCCACGGGATGGTGAGCCGTCCGTTCCCCAATCCCACCGGAGTTTGGTACCTTCGGGTTTCCGAAATCGGTGGGGGCGTGCTTCAAATATTAAAAAAAGAGTCTAACGCAAGACAAGATTTTTGTCTCAATTACCTTGTTGATGTTCTGCAGCTGGCGAGTGTTGCAACTCATCATCAGCTCGGTATTGCGCCGAAAGCGTTGTTGTCTGTGCGTTCAGGGGATCGAGCCGCGCCAAGGGGTGTATAAGCATTTAATGACAAAGAAAACTCGATGGGCGCCCTACTCGACGGCGTTCTGAACGCTTATCTTGGTTAGCCCTGGCCTGAAAAAACAAGCAGTTGCAAGCGTCGAAATCACTGTTCGCTTCGTTGTGAGACTCACCAAAACTACTGCCGCAGATACGTGAAGCGCATGTTCGCCGTCGATTTGTGCACGCTGTGCATGGCGCACCAGTGCAACGTGCCGCCTGTCGTGACGAAATGCGTCGCTGAAATCGAGTCGCGCGGGCTGTTCGTCGAGGGCATTTATCGGATATCCGGCAGTCACGAGGAAATCGAGCGGCTTCGGGTGGCATTTGACGTCAGTTCGAAACCGGTCCGTTGTTTTTGCTTTCTGCGTTTGTTCTGTCTTGGGATGGGATTTGTTGGATTCTGATTGGTGATTTTTTGCTTGGTTTCTTTGGATTTGTTTGAGTGCGCTGATTCGCTGCGAAAAGCTCAACCAATCGCTGGCGATCCTTGGTTGAACGCAGCCGCTTATTCGCCCGATCATGTGTTTGTTTCAAGAAAATTCGCAAACTATACGCAATCAACTGATTGCTTTGTGATCTGATCACGTGATGCGTGCTTTGATCTGTGCCGAGCATACCCGTGCGACGATATGGAGTGCCAATGTGCCATTGGCGACACAGGTTTGAGGGCTGTGCACATCGGTACCCCACACCGTCGCGCGGGTCTGGTGCCGAGGTCCAGGCTGCCTCGTGATGCGTGACCACCAACCAATCAGCTGATTGCCTATAATTTACCGAGTTCTCGTGATGATGCCTGATCACCAACCAATCAGCTGATTGCCCACAATATCACCGAGTTCTCGACTGACTGTACATTTCCGTCCGTCCTTCTGCACGCCCAGGTCGACCTCTCCCCAGCGCGCGTCGAGGACATCCACTCCGTCGCGGGCCTCCTCAAACTCTACCTTCGCCTCCTGCCGCAACCGCTCGTGACGCATTCATGCTACCGAAGTCTACTCGCGATTTTGCGCTTGCCGCCGCAATCGCAACAGCATCGCAACAGCGACTACGATCGCCTGAAACTGATCCGCCAGTCACTCGACGAGCACCTCCCACTGGCGCACTTCGAGACACTTCGAGTGTTGGTCGGCCATCTTGCTGTGGTCGCCGAACACTCGGCCGTGAACAAGATGACGACGGATAATGTGGCGACGATCTTTGCGCCCACCGTGCTGCTACACTCGAGTCCGCAGAATGTGGCGATGCAGCTCGCGCACCAGGAGCAGAACGTGCTGCAGTATTTGATCGTGAACTCGCGCAAGTTGTTTCCGCCGGCGCCGCGAGTGTCGAGTGTCGAGTCGTCGAGTGTCAATCACGCGACTGACGCGGTGACGCCGTCGTGAGGGAAATCGGCGCTGGTTTAGGATGGAATTGTTGCGGGAGAGTTTTTGATGGGTTCTGGTCTTGAGACAGTGCACATGCTTGTGTGTGTGTCTGTGTAGCGGCATTCATGAACACAGCTACGCGTCAGGGTCACTAAATACTGTTTCATATGAATGCACCTTAACTCAGAGTGCACAGTCTTCCAGACCAGGACTTTTTATTGGATTAAACGTGTGTTGCGTCGAAAGTCTCCTCGTTGTGTCATAACAGTTTTTTTTTATTGTCCAGTCAAATATTTTCTGCTGGGTAAGGCTTGAGTTTAAGGCTTCAATATGATAAGGCTTGAGGTAGGTTGGTTGCGTCAATTTTTTTTCCATGGAAACGTGAGTGTACATGAACATCGATGAATATTGTTCGTTCTACCGGAAACCCGCTTGTCCAGGCAGACTTCTGCGCTGCTTGGCTGCGTCATGAACATAAGCAACATGCGAAATTCAGAGACCCGGGTGTTGTATTAAGCGGCATTCATGAAGCAGTATTTAGTGACGCGTAGCTACGCGGTTACTAAATACTGCTTCATGAATGCCCGTTTATTGTTTTTATTTATTGCGCATTTCTACAAGATTCAGCGCGCGACAACTTGCTGCAGCTGTTTTTTTTCATTTTTTTATTTCGAAACGAAACATCCATACAAAGTGACATTCTCAATTGTGCACGCACTGCGAACTGGCGACTATTGTATTCGCTTATTTTACTCGAAATTTCTGTTATTCGATATTTCAACATACATAAAACTGGATTCTTCAAACCGCACAACAAGTCATTCACAAATCATCAAACTTATTACGTTTCACTTCTCACATATTCCGAACAGTTGTTTACGTTTTGTTTTCAGACTTTGGTGCAAGCTTGGCATCTGTTGTCAGTTTCTATTTATTTAGGTGCCAATTTGGTTATTTTTTTTTTGCTTTTTTCGCTATTTTTTGGAATCTCACCATTGGTGGCTTGTTTATATGTCGCAGACACATGCATTATTATTATTCGTTTCCTTTATTTTTTTAAGATCAAGTTACAGCAAAATACTATAAATTCTGAAAAAAACATATAACTGAAAAACTCGATATTTCACAAAATCTCATTTACAAGACACGCCCTAACAAAAAAATGTAACCCTTATTTTGCATCTTGAAAGAGCCGTGGATTTCTGAAAACTGATTTTTGAAAATCACAGGTGAAACACGACCAAATATGCAAACAATAGCAAGAAGAGTTCGTTGAAATGTAACAAAAATTGATCAAGAAGAAAAAAGTCATTGTCAACAAATTCAATCGCAGCTCTCTGGTTGGCTGCATCATGCTGGTGAGACCAATCACTGAGTCTGTTCATTTCCGAAATCGATTCCACCAGTCTGTACTTTCTAATTTGTCAAACATCTAATAGAATCCTAGCCTGAAGACAGTGCATTGTTATAACGCAGTGATATTGAACAGCCACAAACGAACACACACACACACACACACACACACACACACACACACACACACACACACACACACACACACACACACACACACACACACACACACACACACACACACACACACACACACACACACACGATATCACACAGCAGCTGGGGCGTGTCATAGTGTGTATGCTTGTGCATTTGTTTGTCACTGCGCAACACAACCGAGTGAATGTTGTACTTATCTGCGGACGATAACCAATAAAGGAAATACAAAAAAGGTCAAATTATCACCATCACCAGTCAAAAATCATTTTTTCTATAATCAACCGTTTTTCGTTTCCTCAAATCCTCATGTCCGATATGTTCGCGTATAGTCCAAAGAACATTCCAACCAATCCAAGCGTCAACAACGCGGCGTTCTTCGTCACGATCAACGCTTTCCACTTTCCGCTGGTCTCGAGGTTCCAATCGTCCCAGAACGTGATCATTTGCAATATCGGCGGGAATATGAACGCCAATAGCATGCCGACGGAGATGCCGACCAATGAGATGATCACGTCCAATTGTGGTACGAGCGCCGCGAGCATGACTGCAAAACAGTGTTATAGCTGTTGAAACGCTAAATTTTATCCGTGAATTGTGTACAACTGGCTGATTGGTTGGTTGCTGATGCGTGCGTTCTGTGCGGGCACACTCCACCTCTCCGGCAATGCATGCATTACATTAAACGTGTGCAACCAATCAGCCATAGTGCATTTGTGTAAACCTCTGCCTGCTGCGCCTGCACTGATTTCTGAACAAATCAAGCACGCTGATTGGCTGGCTTTTGCGCAACAGTGGAGAACCATTCAAAATTGCAGTCAAGCAACTCATCCCCATATTGCTGTTACTGTTCAGCGTTTGAAAAAAGTTCATTCTGTCAGTGGTCACTCAATCAAGCACTCCAACTTTCGTTTCGTTCTTCGGTTTGTCAAAATTCAGGCAAGCAAAGCCGTGACGGGTTTAAAATATTTTTTTTTCAAAATTCACACGCCATCCATCACACGCCATTCACAGCGTTATCAATCGATCCAACCCGGTATCAGAAAATTTAAAAACAACCAACCCAACTGACTGTTGACTCATAAAGCTGTCAAACAAATTTCAGGTTCTGCGTTCGTGTGGGGGTTGTTCGGACGTACAAGACAGAGAGATACTACAAAACTCGGCACCGGAGTGTTTAGCATCATCAGTCTACTGGCTGGTCAAACATATCACATGGTAAAACGGGCCGAAATGCGTGTGTGCGTGATTCATGCAAACCAGCGAAAACTAGATCAGACTATACTAAAACAGCGACGAATATTATCCACGCACGATAAATATATTTGCTGCCGCCACGAAGAAATAATAGGCCTACAAACAATGTACATACACGGAGACATGAGAGACAGCAAGGCGAGCGGGACAGTGAGTGTGTGCAAAATGGAACGTGGGGTAAAAAGTTCAGTTTTTTTTCAAAGAATTTTTTTGGACATTGAAAAAGGAATAGTTGGAGTTTTTGTCATTCGAAATTTGACAAACATCTTGGAAAGTGACATTGTGGAAATCACCCGGTTTAAAGGATCCAAAATTCAAATGAAAAAAGCCCCGCAACACATTGCAGAAAAAGCCGCCAGCGAGCGCTATCAAGAAACGCGTAAAGGTAACACAACCAATCGCTGCTAATGGACTTGTTCGAAAACCATGCACCTAAACACTGCACGACGACAAACAAACATACAGGCACCACCAAAAAACACCAAAGTTTCGCAATAGAAACGCACACGTGAACGCGACCAAGGCCGTTCGAAACAGATATTCCAGCGGTAAATGCCACCGGGGCACCGTGTACAAGTATTTCCGCCGGATCGGCGGCCACAGCATCGCGATCACGACGTACATCTGCAGGCCGTATGAGACGTACACCGAAACCACCAGTAGGATCTTGGCCATGTCGTAAATGCTGAAAATGTGTTACACATTTGTTTGTTTGTGAAAAATATTGACGGTTTTTTTATTGCCAGAGCAAATGATATATTGGTATTCGACGCAGTTTTGCCTCTGTCCAGCTCACACACACACTGCAACAGATCCAAGTATACTTCCGGGATTGTTGCGCCAGATTTGCTGGTTACATTTGCGTCACCGAAATTTCAGATGTGTACAGACCCTTCTGATTGGCTGGTTTACCCCAACGAACTCTATCGAATGGAAAATGCAATCAATTCAACCCGGTAACCCTCCGCTCGATCCCCTTTCCCAGAAACTTACACCAACACGTGCACGCAAACCCAACTACATTTCCGGTCTGTAATTTGTGTTACTGTACACATTTGTTCCGATGCACTTTAGTCCTGAACAAAACTGAAATGAACTGGATTGTCACCCACGTGTTAGACCATTGTCTGTGCGTTCGGGGGATCGAGCACCGCCCGAGGGGTGTATAGGCACTTACTGACAAAGAAAACTCGATGGGAGCCCTACTCGACGGCGTTCTGTACTCTCTGGCTAAAAAACATCGCCTAAAATCCCCAATAACAACGACAACAACGGAACATCACAAAAACACAGAAAAAAAGAACGAACATTGTGTTCGGCAGACTAAGCGTGATGCTTGGCCGCACCTCGACGCCGTACGTGTAATAGCCGAAGAAGCCGGTCGCCGCATAGAGCGCTATGATCACCCACATGGCCGTGCTGAGGACGCCCGTCCAATGGAGCATCTCCGACGGCGTGTCCATCATGTTCTCCAGCGGAAGCACCTGCGTTTCGTTCGTGCATGTACAGTCCATCTCGCTAATATGTACAACTAGCTGATTGGTTGGTTGCACACACGTGCAGGCTGATGCGTGCATTCGGTGCAGGCATTGCCGTGGAGGCGGAGTTTGCCTACACCGAATGCAGGCTCAACTGCACGTGTGTGCAAACAACCAATTAGCTAATTGTATGTATTAACCAGATGGACTGTAAATAAACAGACATTAGAACTTTTAAGCAACGGAACTCAGTTATTTTACATACGTTCAGATGCTGTGCACTTATGTTAGGGTGTCGTATCACGAGTATCGCACCTTCAGTGAACTTGCCATAGCTTACTTAACTGGCCAAACAAAACAAATAACGAAACGAAAGTATTTTCCATTATCACTTTGTAACAAAAGGCTTGGCTTAGAATGGGCAATTGTTCAGATCTTCCAATCAATTCAGTATAAATAAGGTTTGCCAGTGATTTGAAAACTCACCGTCTTTCATACCAAAAAATACACTCATCACATTGCGACCTGATTTCCCCTCCGGAAACATCACTCCCAGCTTTCCTAATTTCGGTCATCATCCGACCCCAACCGCAACCAGCTACTCCAAATGGCAACAGTGGCCGAACAGCAACAAGGTCAAACGGCAGCAGAGAGCAAATTCGATCCGATGCATGTGAGCAAGGGCGACGACGACGGCGGCGACGACGATGCGGACATTTCGTCCGTGACCGAAATCTCACCGGCGTCACTGCGCAGCAAGACGGCCTACGAAGTGCTGCGACAGGTCGTCCGCGCACATCAGCCGCCGTTGGCCGTCGCGAAACGAAACGAACTGTTCACGTTGGTGTCGGAGGGATGGGGATGGGGGTGTACAGTCCATTTTCTCGAACGTGTCTGACTGAAATGACGTCATGTGTTCGCCAGAACGCGCTTCTCATTGCCACAACGACCGGGGAGCTTTCAAGGTGCCTGATTTCGTCATGGAGAAAAATACACGCGAAGAGAACTGCAGTCGAACTCTGAATTGTAGGGAATCAGCTGATTGGTTGGGATTACGGTATGCATGCTTTCTGCGCAGACAATGCTGCGGGGGCGGAGTGTGGTTTGCACTGAAAGCATGCAAACACGTGATCACCAACCAATCAGCTGTCTCTCTATAATTTCGAGTTCGACTGTATCTCAGTGATGACCAACATTACAGCGAGTTGAAGAGCCTGATGAGGACGATGCCCGAGTACGACGCAGACGCGACAAAAGAAGAACAACAGCAACAACAACAAGAGGCGAACAAGCTGAGCGGCATTCAACTGAAGAACGGCATCAGTCCGTATCGCGTCTGGTGTCAGGCGAAGGAGCTCGCCGAGCAACTGAACAAGGCGCCGTCGGAAATGTCCACCGACTTTTATCAGGTCAGCAGAATTAAGCATCTTTTCGGGGCAGGTCTGCCAGGACTGCAGAATTAAACTGACTGACTGACTGACTGCCAGGTGTCCGTGCAATCCACATTTCCATTATGAGTCGACCGAAAAAACACGACATTTTATACATGAACGCCAAGTGCAACTTGACAGTGATAATGAATGCATTGCACACTATGTGAATGACAAACAGATATGCTAGAGTTAGGTAGCCGAGGATGCAAATAATGCTGTCAAACTCAAAATCGACCATTTTATAAACAGGCGCAACTGCGTCGACTGTGCCGCGAACTGATCGTCAGCGTCAATGACGGCGAGACAAGCGCCGATTCACTGGATTCCATCTGCTCCTACTCGCTCAACTATGTGCTAGTTAGTTTGCACGTTGCTTGTCCGTTTTCGAGGTCAGTTTCGTAACCTTGAAACACTTGAACTCCAGCCATACAAAGAGAACGTGATCGCGGAGGCGCAACGAGTCGACAAACGCACTTGTAAACTACAAAAGGATACCAGCGTCGAGTCGTGGGTGATGAAGAAATACGACGACGAGCCGATGGGCACCGGCTTCGACCTTGGCCACATACTGAAGAGCGCGGTGAATCCACTGAATTCCATTGAACATTACCACAAAAAAGCATTTGAATTCTTTAAGTGGTATATTCATGAGGATCGTATCGAGTGCACCAGCAGCTGCAACTTAAGGGATTTTCTTTTGCAGGCGGCAAGTCATTTGACGCTGTTGAAGAGTCTATTTTGTTATGCTTACATTGTGAGTGGCCTGAGCTCCAAGTTACGTAGATCCGACCCCCTCCCCCACATACATTATTCAGACACGAACCCCATGATTATGTCCTTTTCAAAGCAACCGGTTCTTTATGTATCCTCTCAACCCTCGGACGATACTTGATGATATGACTCGTTTCCATTTCCATAGCCAATCTCCGACCCGACAACGCCGCCGGCGTTGGTCAACTCGGCCGAGTTGTTCGACACGTTTTCTGAGTACGACACGAGCGAAACGATGAGCGAGTCGCACACGCGCGTCACGTTCGCGATCGCCAGCGAACAGAAGCAGAAGCCGCCCGTGGCAGAACCAGAGAAAGTAGCGGCGGCGGAGTCGGACGACCTCGTCTTGGTTCGTCGTAACATATTTTTGCTTCTGCTCATGGGCGTTTCTGAGGCGTTTCAATCAGATATCGTGGGACTTGTGAGAAATATATGAGAAAGCAATATTATGGTTGCTCCATATCGTTGTGGTCGTGCGTGGCATAGTGCGATTGTGTCGTACCTTATAGCATGATACCCACGAACTAGTGATGTGTTCGGTTACCGAAATTCTCGGTAACCGAACCGAAACCGAAAAAAATCACCAACCGAAACCGAAACCGTTGCATTTTCGAGCACCGGTAACCGAAACCGAAACCGGAAGAGGTGCAGTGTTCGGTAACCGAACCGAAACCGAAACCGAAAAAAAAATTGTCCATCAACCGAAACCGAAACCGAAAAATTTGAATTTTCGGTTACATAAGAGATAGACTGGTGACTGAAAATTTTTTTTGGGGGGGGCGCCCCCCCCTAGAACAACTATGGGGGGGGGTTTGACCCACCAGAAAATAAGGGAATATAAAAAATATGTGGGGGTTGATCAGGAATCAGAGGAAGAAATTGATCGGGGTGTGGAGGGTGATTGATTGAACTAATCCTCACGGGTCACGGCGCCGTGTGGCTGGGCTGGGTGGGGGGCACTGTCTGACGTCTGTTCTGTTGACTGTTCTGACGATCCAACGGTCCGTTCCATATCCGTTCCGTTCCTCTTCCTCTTTTCATTTTAGCATTCATTATCCACCGCACCCTAAATTTTTACAATTTATCGGAGAATCTATCCTGAAAGCACTGAAACTGAATAATTTATGTTGCATGCAACTTGCAATATATATGCGCCATCGATCAAGCAAACTTTTTCATTTGAAACCGAAAATCAACCGAAACCGAACCGAAATGAAATATTTTGTCGGTAACCGAAACCGAAACCGGAAGAGGTGCAATGCTCGGTAACCGAACCGAAACCGAAACCGAAAAAGAAAATTTTCATCAACCGAAACCGAAACCGAAACCAAAAATTTTTTTCAACCGAAACCGAAACCGAAAAAAAATCGCTTCGGTACACAACACTACCACGAACGCGACAATTTGGAACCCTGTACGGAATGGCCGAGTAAACAATCGAGGGTGCAAGGAGCGCGCGAAATTTGAACGAAAAAAGACGTTCAGAAACCCAATTGTGTGTCAAATTTGACGTGTGTTTTTTGCTAATTGATTCTTCGTGCTAACCTGTTCATTCTGTCTTCCTTGCACACACAATTGGGAATTCTCTTGGCATTCTTGAAGACAACTCCTAGTCTGCGACAGACCCCGCCTTGATGGAGAAATACAAGAACTGCCTCATTTATTCGGCCATACTGTTCTTAAAAATCGCTTTCAACAGGAGCGAGTGATGCGACGACGGAGTCGACCACGCGCACGGGCGCGTATTCGCGCGAAACAACGGATCAAGGCCAAGCAGAACGAGGAGGCGCTCGTCGGCACTGAAGAGTTCATGCGGGTGGCTTCCAAGTGTTTTCCCTCTTCCTTTATTGGATGTTCATCAATCGCTTTTCACCATTCGTAGCAAATGGCGCTGTCGACGCACCGCGGCGATTACAGTCGTGCACGGCAGACGCCGCAACGAGCGGACGACCGCGGCGACGAGATTGTGCCGACGGCGGCGTCGAGCGCAATGGACGACACGCAGGTCACGGAGTGAGTGGGAGCGTGTGTCCGCTTAAGACTTCAGATACAGTCGAACTCGTGAATCATAGGCAATCAGCTGATTGGTTGGTGTTCACGAGTGATGCATGGTTTCATTGTCTGACATACTCTGCCCGCCCCCCGCACAGCAACGTCTGCACAGAACACATGCATCACGCGATCACCAACCACCAATCGGCTGATTGTCTGTCATTTAGAGTTCGACAGCACGTACGGTTGAAATTATAGATACATAAGTGCTAGTCAGATAATACAGTAATGTTGCACAGAAACAAGCAAGCAAACAAGCACACAAACGACATCACGTGTGTGTTTGTTTGTATGTAACTGCACAACATTACGGTGTTATAACCGACTGCACTGTCTTACGACTAGGACTTTTCATTACAATCCAGGTACATAATGGAGGACGGCAGTCTCTGGCGTATTTACTACGATCAAAGCAGGAACAGCGCGGTGAGTACCAGTGCGGAAATTAATCAGTGAACTGCGTTTAGCAACAATCTGATCGTGTCAAAAACCACTTCTGCTACGCACAGGGCACTTTGATGCGTTCAGCGTCGTCGACTAAACTCGATCCATCAAAGTCGGACCAGAAATCGCAAGTCCATGTGTATATCGGCGAACTGGACGATCCAGAAAGCGACACAACGAAACCATCGTCGATTCGGCAACTGAGCGCCAGTACGCCGACGCTGCAGAGAGATGGTTCGTTGAATGACTAAAACACGACAAAGTACAACAATCGATTCTTAGTTTTCCCAGTATTTCCAGCGAACGTTGCCAACAAAAATGCCGACGACGACGACTCAGAACCCTTGAGTGAATTGTGTCCGGTACAGATGCTGCGCGCACATCAAGCGAACTATGCCGAGCAACTGAACATAGACGAGCTATCGTCGAAACGAAAGCCAGTGACGAAAACAATGTTTGCCCCGCTGCCGCACACCGTCGCCTCAATGGCGGTCGAAAGCATCATGACGGCACCAGTGTACAACGTGACACGTTTACGGCAGACCACTCCGAAACCGCAACGCCGACAAACGTCGCGTCATCGGAGGTGAAACTGCAGGCTGGCTCTTTATTCGAACGTGTTGCACCAAAACAAGGTCACAACTCCACTGTTTTTTGGAACATGCGCTTGTCATATATGCACTGCAAGCCGGCCGCTCTAGTCACACGACGAAACACGTGACAGAGTAAACCAATACCAAACTCGAATTCTGGTGAAATTGCAACATCCAAAACCGACTTGAAATTCAGTGACAAGTCGAGCACGCTGCGCGCCAGTGCGAGCGGCGACGACAGAATGACCGACGTGACCACTTGCACCGATGGCAGTGCTCGGGCCGGTTCACTCGGACTGGGCAACGATGATTACATGGCAATGCCAACAAACTACAAAACTGAGGGCGACTGCAGCGCAATCAACAGACGAGGGTTTGTGCCGACAATACTTGAAAGTGAACATTTTACAATCGCCTGCAAATCATCTTGTCAACCTAGCCAGTTAGTAGTTATCAACTACCCCGAAATCGAACGACCGGAATTCCTGAAACCGAAGGGGAAATCATAAAAAACCTCAATAATACCGACGTTTTTAAAAGTCATTCATAACTCATTTATTACGCATTCTCATATGCCTCACACAAACAGATCACCGGAACGAACAACAACCAAACACGGGCGGAAAACAGTTCCATCGACGATTCGCCCGTCTCCGTCCGTACTGACGACGGCCAGCGCCATCTCAGTAGCGAGCAGCATTCTGACACACAGCGACGATCTGATGCGACGTGCGCGCGAGAATCGCGACGAAAACGAGCGCCTGCTTCGACAGCTCGATCAATCGAGGCGCAAGAGCACTTCGGGTGCCAGCTTTTTGTCTTGTCAGTTTTTGCTTCAGTTGTCAACAACGTGTACCGCATCATCAACTTTTTTTCAGTTAACGAGGTTTATGTAGTGATTAGCGGCATTTTCCATTTTCCCCTTTGATGGCTGCCAAATCATAACACGACAAGATTATTCTTGACGAGTTTCAAATAGGAAAACCAAATTGCCCACTCAAATGCGTTTCAAATTTCAATTTCACTGTATTTCACTGAAATTTTTAAATCAGCAAATTAGCTGTCTGACACTAACATGGCCGTTTTTCGACCACCCTGTATAAATTTTCAACTAGCATTTCGAGTGTACCTGCAGACAGGCACTATCACAGGATACGAATATAGTTCATTTAAGTGAAAAAAATGCTTCTAATTGTTTTTTTTCTTTTAGATAACAACCGACAGTCAAGCTCGTCGTTCAATTCACGGTTGTCGAGCGCTTGTGGCTCACCGACCACCAGAGCGGCGCTGTCTGATTATTCAAAATGATTTGTTGCTTTTAACATAAATCGAGACATATTCGCAGCGGTTTTCCAACGGATTACAAACCGTCTTGATTTGACGACTAAATTTTACTATTTTTCTGCAAAATTTCTGTTTTCTTTCTCGTGAGATGCAAGTGATGTTGACTTTTGTGATTTGTGCTTTTTACACTGATTATTATATTATTCTGCTAGTGTTCCATTCCACCCGATTGTGTCATGATTTATGGAATGTGATTGAGTAAAAGTGCGTTTTCGGTGTTTCTCATGACTTTTCTGCATTCAGACCGGCCGGGCCGAAATACAGGCAGACTGCCTCTATAGACCATGGTTGATTATACGGACAACGACGCAGCTCCTACACAGCGTCCGCATCCGACCGAGCCCGCTCGATCGGCCAAATAAAAATTGCGTCACTACCTTGCCCACCTGTTGGGCGATGAACAACAACATCGTTGATTTTCGATTTGCTACCTACGATTTGCTACACACTCACAATTGCCTGTCCCTCAAACGCGTACAATATGGCACCAACGGCCATAGACGTATTCCAAGCATTCGTAAAACTCGCCCGTGGCCCCGGAACGCGCGGCGTCGCCAAAACGGCCTGAATGAACGTTTCGGAATTTTTCGCAAATTTCACCGGCAGACTTACGAACTGTTTTCTGCCGCTTCAAACCATCACAACAGCCGAAAACTAAACAGCGGGTTTTGTTGTAGCTGTAGAGTCCATCAGTGCTGGGTTGCCATTGAGGTTCCAGTGTTCAAGAGGTGCAAAACTGTTTTTCTGACTGTACTAGTTGATTGTCGAATCAAGTGCAGCGAAGCGAATCAGCAGTTTGAACCTGACAAAGCCAACAGCGCAAGTTGGCTTCGACTTTTATTTGCTGTTGGTCAACCAATCAGCGCACTGCGCCTCCAAAATGCAACCAATCAGCAGCAACGTACGTAGAAAATGATGCAGAACACGATGATCATGAGCATATTGGCGAACGTGCTGAGCAACGCCAACACGTTCACGGATCGAATGTAATTCAGCAGTATAACGGGTATGACGATGATGGCGATTGCGGGCACGACGTTCAGTGCGACGTGCGCTGTTAGGTCGTTGACGACCTGCAAATGGCAACTCGCTGATAAAATGACAAAACAACGGGAATGGCAAATGGTTAATAGAGTGACAAACCGGGAATTACAATTGGCTGACAAAATACGGGAATGGCAAACGTGGCGGGTACACGATCAAACACCCGATTAGCTGCATGATCAAATCAAAGAGCAGTGACATATAATAGGCAATCAACGGATTAGTTGGTGATCACGTCACGTGCATGCAAGCTTTCTGTGCTGGACAGGTCATCAACCAATCAGCTGATAGCTTATATAATTTAGAGTACGACTGTATTTGCCTTTTGTACGACACGAGCAGCATTACCTCAGCGATATGCGTCCCCATGAACACGAACTGCACGCTGCAGATGCCCAATTGGTAGACCGCAATGACGGCATTGGTGATGTACCTGAAGGCAAATTGTTTCACGATTTATAGAACGAAACACAGCGGGTTACTAAAATGTGCGAAACACAAAGGTTTACCGCCATAGTATACTTGCCTGACACTTCTATAAACGTGCCGAACAATGCAGAACAGAACAGAACGTACAGTGCTTTTTTGCTGTGCAACCGCGAATTCTCAGGCCCATAATCGACGGCCTTCTTCGCCAGATGTCCGTAGTCGAGGCCGGGCTTACCGGTTCTGAAAGGCGGAGACAGCCGTTGAAACAAGCAAAGGGAAAAATGGTGGACGAGAAAAGCGGTTTTTTAATCCTGCCACCTCCCCAAAAAATTGAGAGATGCAGTCGAACTGATAGCAGGATAACGTGGTCAACTGGACATATTGCTTACACAAATACAATCATTCTCGAAATTCCAGGTAACCAGCTGATTGATTGGTTATCACGTGATGGATGTGTTCTGTGCAGCACAGAGACTTCGCCCACAACAGCAATGCCTGCACACCAAAAACCATGCATGCACGTGACCCACCAACCTACCAATCAGCTGATAGCCTATAATTTAGAGTTGTTCGATTGCCACAAACATTTCTTTCTTGCACAATTATTTGAAAATAAATGATGATAAATAAAAAATGCCAACTTCCGACATAAATACTGCGAGGCCTCGACCAACAACGTCATACAATGCAGATTCAGGTAACCGAGCACAAATATCAGTATCATGCCACCCTGAAAAGCTGTCATTCACCAAACGGCGTTTTTTGTGTTGTTGTTGAATTGTGAGAACGATTCAATTGATAACAGTATGTTGGAGAATATCACCAAAAATGCCCCCAAAAAACGAACCCATAAGCCAGACTTCTTAAACGCCACTGGCAACGCGAGGCAACCAGGCCCAATCATGCCACGAAGGAAGTTCATCAATGTGCGATTGGTTCTGGACAAAAAAAATGAAAAGCGTGAACCGTGAACAGTTCGGGATCAGAACAATGGTTATTTGTTCAGCAATACAAAAAAACAAAAAAAACTTATGCAAGAATCCCAGTCAAGCAGATTTGCTAGCTGGCACGCTGATTGGTCGCATCGACCAATCAGTGAAGCTCAATTAAAAAACCAGCCAATCGGAAAGACGGTTTAAATAAAACATGAAAACTCACGACGTTTTCGAGTGTTTAAGATCAGTGGACTTTATCAGCGGTTGCTCATCCGTTCCGTCTTCCGCATCCGCCGTCTCACCGCTGCCCAACGATGTTGACTCGTTGAGCGAATCAGATGGCAAAGATTGAAGCATCGTGTTTTTTTTCGTGAAATTACATGCCTGAAAGTGACTGTTTTGATTTGTTTAGTTGCGTGATTTGTTGCTGAGACCATTAGTATCTTTTATTTTGGTTCGTGGAAACTTCCGGAGCATCAGACACCATGCAATTTTATAACGCGGCGTGCGAAAACGAAACAAATGCCAATTTCATCCAATCAGCGCGCCGCTGATTTTCAGCGCAAACCCAAACAATGTAACGGAAATGCAGAAAAAAATACTGACTCATCAGGTGAAAAAACCTTCTGAACATAATAAACCGACCGTCAAAAATTAAAATAGTGTGTGATTCACTTTTATTTCGTATCGAAAAAAGCAAAAAAGCACCAATGAGAATGCGGCGCTTACTGGCTGACGTGAAATGAACGTTTTTTCTAAATGGTGAATTTCTCATGCCACGCAATCTCCAACGAGAAACCCGATAAAAAATACCAGAGAACATTCGAAACACACGTGGCATAGCACAATGACTAGCATTTTTGCACTTATCTACATTTGTACTGAACTACTTTTTTTGTAAATATCCCATTGTTTAACCATAACGGTCAGCTAGCTAGAAAAAGTTCGGATACACTCGAGCAAATAGACATAAACAGTCAACAAAGCTACTATGTAAACATTCACAAAAACAAAAAGAGTAACATAACAACGTGATAATTGTGTTTTTAACATTTACCCGAGAACCAACACGGAAACACAAAACCATCAGTGACCGAACTTTGATAAGTTTATCACAGAACTCAATTTCACAAGTAGCTCTTGAACAACGAAAAACGACCAGCCAAACATAAAATTCTCGGTTTGCGAGTCTCCTCACTATTGAACTGGCTATCATCAATCAAAAATGACAATTCAAGCAAGCCGACAGACTGATTGGCTGCAGCAACATGATGCAGCCAATCACCGTTGTAATCCAAAGTGCACCAGCGAGCCTGACTGGTCGCACCATCATAATGCAGCCAATTAGCGTGGCCAATCATAAAGCCATTCTATCTGGTATGGTGACCGCACAAAAACCGCCCACACACAATCCAATCACACAATCCTAAAACGGCGCCTCCAGCTTTGCATCGCTGGTATTCAGCCAAACCGCCTTAATCTGACTGTAATGCTGCAAGGCCGCCAGTCCATTCTCGCGGCCATAGCCGGACTGTTTGAAGCCGCCGAACGGCACGCTGGCGCTGACGTCGTTGAAGGTGTTGATGTAGACGTTGCCCGCTTGCAGTTGTCGGCTGACGCGGTGCGCGCGCGACACATTGCTGCAAATACGGTCGCACCAAACTAAATACAACTCACTCACTACAGTTCAGTTCCGTTTTAGCACTGAAGTGCATGGACAAAATGGAAACTTACTATTGTGGACTTATTCAAACGTGTCCAGACTAAAATGACGTCATTTGCTTTAAAAACGCCCGTTTGTCAAACTACAGGCACCGGAATGTCGGTTTGGTGTGACTGATTCGACATTCACCATTTGTTTACGAGAAGAAATCGGCTAAACGGAAAGTCTGGTTTGCTGTGAACGGCAAGCGCATGTTCGGCGGCACATGACGTCATTTCAGTGGGACACGTTTAAAAAAATATGTCATACTAGTCAAACTTATTTTTTTGTCAGAATTAAAATCAGTCGTCAGTCGAACACTAAATTATAGGCAATTGGCTGGTCTGGTAATTACGTGATGCGTGCAATCCGTGCAGGCATCGCTGTGGCGGCGGAGTCTGCACAGAATGCACGCTGCAATGTGATCACCAGCCAATCAGCTGACTGCCTATAATTTTGCGGTCGACTGTAAATGACTGTTCGTTCGTTCGTTTTCATCCATTTGTTGCCGCTTCAAGAAACCACCGACCTCGTGAACAGCCCAGCCGCCAGACCAAACTCCGTGTTATTGGCCCGCTGCACCACTTCGGCGTCGCTTTTGAACGACAACAACGTCAAGACGGAGCCAAAGATCTCTTCCTTGCACACTTTCATCCCATCGTTGCAATCCGTCATCACACACGGCGACACAAAATAGCCATCGGAATAAGCCGGATCCTCCGGGTGAACTCGCTCGCCGCCGTAGAGGATTTTTGCGCCCTGGAACAGGAAAAGAATTTTAGCCAGTTGGCAGGCACCTCCTGCCGGCCAACCTCAGTCTACCTGAGCACCTAATCAATGTGTTTCTTGTGGATGTGCAAGCAAAATCAAGGCATGAAGTCTGCACATTATCATTTCATCAGTCATTAGATGCATCCGCACGGGAACCATTATGTTTATTCCAAGACTACCACAACACAACCACTCTAGCAAATAATGCAATCCACTAGTGAAAATCACGCTGCCTCATCTCCTGCCGACCAGTCTCAATCCCGAGCACCTTATTTTATTGTTTCTTCCTGGTGTGCAAATCAAGACGTGAAATCGGCACAGTATCAGTTCAGTCATCAGATCCATCCATGACACAAAGGCAACAACAAAATGCGACGAACAATTCCAGTAAACAATCCAATCCAAAAGTGAAAAAAACAACCACGCAGCCTCACCTCCTTGCGTCCGGTCTCGATATACCCGAGTACTTTCTCCATGTGCTCCTTGCTAATCATGGCGCCAACACGACAGGTTTCTTCGTACGGATTGCCGATTTTCATCGCCCTAGTTCGTTGCACCAATTTCTCGGTGAATTCAGCCATGATACTTTCGTGGACGTAGACGCGGGCGGCGTTCGAACAGACCTGCGACAAAAAAATGTTTGGGATAGGGATAGGGAACAAAGCAAAAAAACGGATTTTGTGATTAGTTCTCCAGGGCCTCAGTACTCCTTCCCTCAGTTCTCCGCCGCCCAAAAAAACAACAAAGGTGAACGTTGTGCTGAGTCACAGTCCATCTGGATAACATATACAACTAGCTGATTGGTTGGTTGCACAAACTTGCAGAGTTGATGCATGCATTACTGTGCAGGCGTTGACTTGGAATGACTTCATCGTCGATAGTACCAGCCGTTTACCCGTGCCTTCGGCACGTATTGTAACATACCCTATCAAGATAGGAAAGTTTGTAGGAAATGGGAAATTGTAGTTTGCTGTTGCTGAACGTTCACTTGAAGCCTCTCAAAAAAATGCGACACCAACAAAAAAAACGAAAACCCGATACCTGTCCCTGCGAAAAAAAGTTCGCCATCATCGCTCCGCTGACGGCACCATCCAAATCGGCATCGGCGAATATCAACAGCGGACTTTTGCCGCCCAACTCCAGCGTGACCGGTTTCAAATTTCGCGCCGCGCACGCCTGCTGGATTCGCTTGCCGGTCGCGACCGAACCGGTGAACGAGACTTTCGCAATGTAGTCGTGATGGCACAACGCCTCGCCCGTGGTGGCGTCGCCCTGTTTGGGTTTGGGAAACTTTGGAAAAAGAACAAGACCGAGATGTTTTGCGCGGATTTCTTCACTGCTTTTGCGGAACTATCCGTTTTGAAGCACCGATTGACTGGTTGATTTTATTCGACACAATGTACAGTCGAACTCTAAACAAAAGGGAATCAGCTGATTGGTACTTGGGATTACGGTATGCATGCTTTCTGTGTGAACCAGAGATGTGCATAGGGTGTTCCTAGGGTGTCCCGGGACAGGCTAGCGTTGTTGTTGTTGTTTGTTGCCGTGAGCACGGATGGGCGAAGCCGTGTCGTTGGCGTTTGCGACCGAGGTCGCCGGTTCCACTTCGAGGAAGCGCCAACATCGGAACCACAGGCTAGCGTCGCGCGTCGCGCAGGGCCTGAGGGGCTACGTCGCGCAGCGCCTCGGTTGGAAGAGACAAAATTTTCACAAATGCAATAAAATTACTTCGAAATTAAATTCGATTATTTCAGTTGACTGACTGAAGCAGATCTTCAAAAGTGCGTGTATTGCTGTGGTTACTTTTGTAGGTTGTAGCGTATTTTTATTTGGAATCGCGCTGCGCATGTAGATGGTAAGCACATTTTATTCTGCAAATACCAGTAGTCAGTTTTATAAAAGTGAGGAGTGTCTGGAAAAGTGAGGAGTTTTACTCCAGGGTGTTGCACATGATGCACAAAGTCAGACCGTGAGACAAATTCTGGATAAACTGATGGAGTGGTAAAGCGGCAGTGTCAACTGAATGACTGAATTTCACAGAAATAGCAATCCAATGTGAATCTGATCAAAAAAGAACTTTGGGTGCAATCATGCAATTGGGCTTTGTCATGGTCTAACTTTTGGAACACCCTGGAGTAAAACTCCTCCCTTTTTTAGTCACTACTCACTTTTATAAAACTGGCCACAGTGGTACAGGTAACCAGGGTTTTTTGACGCGACATCTTGCGCCGATGGCGCAAAATAATTTAGGATGACACAAAAAATCGGTTGTTTGCGTCAGCTTTTTTAATTCTTTCAATTTTCGAGGACTTCAAAAGACTGTTTTTTAGGAAAATTTGTGCTCAGATCGAAAATTTTTCTGCGCCTCCGGCGCAGGCCATGGCCATCTTATGATTCGTTTTATAATGGCTATTGCATGGATAGTCATGAGTTCATCGTTCGTTTT
The DNA here is from genome assembly GCA_030248135.1 of Theristus sp. LFF4_11. NCBI lineage: Eukaryota > Metazoa > Nematoda > Chromadorea > Monhysterida > Xyalidae > Theristus > Theristus sp. LFF4_11. The sequence goes on from JASANC010004953.1 coordinate 81,757, forward strand.
TTAGATTGTTCAGTGCTTTGTTGATAACGGTTCGATTCAATGTTACAATATTCTTGTTGGTTTGACCGTATCAACAATCACTTGGTCCAACTAGCCCTTTACGAAAGCTTTTTGTTCGCTCCTTTGCAAAACAGCTGTGTTTTTTACACCTGAATGGGTGTTATAGACACCTAAATACTTTGGATGACATCCAAAAATCGTAAGGTAAAATATGTTCTCAGAGCCTATTTTTTGAAAATTTTCTTCGCTTCGCGAAGACGTTGCAAGTTACCATTTTTTATTTAAATTGAGAGTCAAAGTCGCCTTCCAAACGAAATATAGAACAAACTTCCAATTTTTTTTATTTTCAGCGCTTTCAAAATTAAAACTTTTGTCGTCTTCAGAAATCTTATTTTCATACTGCAAATCAACAATTTGGTGTCGACAGTCCCCCTCTGGACAACAAACACAAATTTTCACTGTGTTAATTTCAAGCAGTTTTGTTGTTTGTCTGGACACTCGTAGTCGGCTGTATACTCGGCTTTTATCAAACAAGAAAATTTGTTGCCACGCACCACGCACGATTAAAACAAGCGAGAAGGTGCCTGAGCAGAGAAAAGTTTTGTTTCTGAGCAGCAGTGGTTGTGATGTGAAGTTCCAAAATTGCTTTGTTATTTGACTCCAGGTGTTGAACAACGTTGCACGGACACCGAATTATTTGTTGTTCGATGTAGTCATGCTGACGCAGAAAATTTGGGCTGACACAAAATTTTTCGACCTTTGTGTCAATTGACTTGACGCAGAAAATTTTTCACCCTCATACATCAAAAATTTACACATGCAAGCACACAGCACATAGCCGTGTTTTTGAGAGGTCAGTTTGTGTGACACTTAGTTTGCGACAAAAAAAATTGGGGAGGGGTCGACGTCGCGCAGCCACGCGACCCGGGACAGGCTAGAATTGTCTGGCGTGCACACCTCTGGTGTGAACTGAACTCCGCCTCCACAGCAATGCCTGCACAGAAAGCATGCATACCGTAATCCCAACCAATCAGCTGATTCCCTATGATTTAGAGTTCAACTGGAAGTCTCAGGCGTATTCACGAAGAAATCCAGTTCTCAGACCAGCAAAGCTGCGCACCGATTAAGAAGGCGACCAAAAAACACACACTCAACATTCCTGTGCGTGCACCACTCAACATTCAACAGTCACCACACCTGCACCACATTCACCAGTCCGTCCGGCGCGCCGGCCTCCGCGATCAACTGCGCCAGTATCGTCGCCGTCAACGGAGACCACGGCGACGGCTTGTACACGAACGCGTTCCCACAAGCGATTGCCGGTGCCATTTTCCAGCTGGCCGTCTGCAACGGGTAATTCCAGGCGCCGACGCCAGCGCAGACGCCCAGAGGCTCGCGCGACTCCCAGACGACCCGGTCGGAGGCGCCGGCGAGGTCGTGGTAGGTCCCTAGAGAGAAACGGCATTGCGTTTTCTTGCGAGTGATTTTGGGTTTTGTATAAACTGGCCGGATAGAGGTTGGAGAAAATTGCGCTGGATTTTGAGATACATGGCCAGTCGGAACTGACATCGTTCTGATTAATTTCCGTTTCCGTTTCAACAGTTGCGGTAATTGTGGTTTGCTGAGGAATGTACAGTCCATCTGGGTAATATACACAACTAGCTGATTGGTTGGTTGCACACACGTGCAGTGTGATGCATGCATTCTGTCCAGGCATTGCTGCGGAGGCGGAGTTTGCCTGTACACAATGGATCCATCCAACAAATCAGCTAGTTGTATTTAGCCAGTTGGACTGTACAAATAATGCAAATGTGACCAATCAGTATCTTGCGCACAATAAAACAGTAATCAGCAGTCCTGAAATAATGTGGAACGCAGCATTGCAAAAACACGCAGCTTGGTATTATTAGGAAATAAAGCAAAGAAATCAACGATTTTTTAACGACAACTCAATTTAAAATAGTCGCACCATGCATGGTAGACGCAGCAGCACCGAAGAAATCGAAAATATCAGCGCAGTGTTCAATGTCCATTCGTGACTCGTACACCGGTTTGCCATTGTCTTTCGTTTCCCAGAATGCTAAATCGTCCAGGTTTGTCTGCAAAAAGGTATCCGCAAAGATTTGTCGAAAGTTTTTCACAAACCGTCAATCAGTAACAAATGTGCAATTGGTGCATCATGATTCATGCTGATAGGCTGCACCGGGCTGGTTCGACCAATCAGTGAGACGTGAGAGAGACCAATGTAAAAAAGTACCGGTGGACTATTATTTGAGTTCAATACAACTTGAATTGGTGATTCTATTCATCAAATCTTCATTTGACAAAAGGATTTAGAAATGGGTTGTCCGTCCGTGAGAAACATAAGCAAAAAGCCGGTTCTTACGCACGTCACTTGCAACTGAACTGACACGTGAATTGATGAAGTCACTGATGATACCTAAAAGCAACAACCAGCTTTTCGCAATTTCACCGAACGAAACGAAACACAAACTCAATTTCCAACCGACTCGAATGAGCTCGGCCGTTTTGCGCATGACGCCGCTGCGCTGGAGGCCGGAGAGCGCCGCCCATTCGCCGAACGCTCGTCGGCCCGCTTGCACGGCTTCGTCGACGTCCTTGGCGCTCGAGTTCGGACAGTCAACGATCAGTTTTCCTGGAAGAAAGATGTTTTTTTTTTGTAAATTTTCATTTCACATTTGCAACACGCACGCACGCACGCTCCGCAAAGAAGCCTCCCTCACCGATTTCGCAAACCTCTGAAGGTACCAAACAACTTCGGCCGAGGAACGGACGGACGGAAGGTCATTGGATCAATCAAACCGACAGCATTGAAAGTATGTCTTGACAATTTTCAGCACTGTCCAAACACAAACTAACAAACAAAAAGTTGAACAGATTTTAGAAGACTGGAAGAATCAAAACTTGTGAGCGAGCCACATAATCAATCAATCAATCAATCGTCTCAATCAATTTTCCAAACAGCCTTTCACATATCACTCACACACAATCACAATTTCAGTTTAAAAATACTGACAAACCTGTGGCCGGTTCGTGCACGGCAAAGCTGCTCACTGCGTGCGACGGACGACAGCGTTTGCCGGCGACAAAATTCAGCGCCTCGTAAAACGCGTGCGACGACCGTGATCGCAACGACATCTTTCTGCGCAAAAACGACGTCGTTTGTTTTTGGTTGTTTTGTGTTGTGATTTGTCTTTTGTACTTTTAATCTCGAGTCTCTACTCTCTGCTTCTGTCGATTTGCGGCTTTTTATTCAGGGGTTGAATATTTTTTCTTTTGATTCAGTCGATCGACACTGGTTGATCGACACGACAAAGGGAGCGAAGCGACCAGAAAGAAAACAAAAACAAAACAAACTTTATTATTATTGTTTTTGCAGGGCCTCGTACTCGTTTGTTCGTCCGTTTTCGTTTTTTTCTTTAAACACTTTTTCCTTTTTATTTCTTTTTTCTTTCCTTGTTTTTGTTTTGGATTTGGCTTTGGCTCGGCGGCAGGAGAAAAGGAATGAAGAAGCGACTGGTTGGAAAGAAACGAACGCACGTCCTGTCCTGTCCTTTCATCCGTCTTCAAAGTTTTTTTTGTGCAATTGATCGATTCAACTCAATATTGTGTTGAACTGAAAATTGCAATTTTTCGGAATGACTTTCATTGTTGTTGTTGTTGTTGTTGTTGTTGTTGTTTTTTTACAAAAAAAATTTCAGCACTGCGGTGGATCGGCATCGGGGCGTGTGCATGTCGCGCGGTGATCCACCATTTTTGGCTTGCTGTGAATTATTGGCTCAAAAAGGCTTCATTGATAGTTCATCCAACAAAAAATCCAACAAAAAGGCTTCAGTGATTCGGTAGTTCATTCCACACACGATACAACTGCATTCTGTCTCAAAGTCAAAATCATGACCTATTTCACGTCGTGGGACGAGTTCGCGAAGGCGGTCGAGAAACTGTACATCGCGAGTCCGAATCGTTGTCGTTTCGTGACGAAATACCAGCATAAGAGCGGTAAATTGGTGCTAAAGATGACGGACGACGTCATCTGCCTCCAGTATCGGACGGAACAATTGCAGGACGTGAAACGACTCGAGAAGCTCACCGCCTCGCTCATGCGGCACATCGTCACGAAGGATCTGTCGCGGCATGAACAACATTGACGCGCATAGTTGTTCCAGAGCCGAGGGGTTGGGGGGGGGGGTGCCGATATAGATAGCTGGAGCAAATTTTCTAGATAGATAGATAGCTGGAAAATTTTGGGGGGGGCGCGGGGGGGGGGCCATGTGACTTTGGGGGGGGGGCCGGTCAAAATTTTGAAATTTGGTAGATAAATAGCTAAAACAATAAAAAGCTATAAAAACAGCAAAATAATGCTAAAAATACACTAAAAATCAAGTATAAGCGCGTATTTTACCTAAAATTAGCGAAATTTTCAAGAATTACGAGCAAAAATGGTTAATTTTGCTCAAAAATTGACCCATTTCATGTCCTCGAAGACAAAAATTTTCAGATAGATAGCTGGCTGAGAAATTTTTTTAGATAGATAATAGCTGAGCCGAAAAAACCTGTTTGATAGAGATAGATTCGAAAATTTTTTTTGGGGGGGGGGGGGGGGGGCGGCCCCCCCCAGGCCCCCCCCTAGAACAACTATGTTGACGCGACCTGGTTGCGCGGGCCGGAGTGATTGCGAGTTTTGTGATACGAGAACGAGACTTTCTGAGTGGTGGATTCTCAGTTGCACTGGCACTGCTGATGAGTTTTGGTCTTCCGAAATCAAACGGGATTTTGCGGGCTCTGGTCTGAGTTGTTCTGAATTGCGAAGGGCAGAGGAAAGCAGAATACGGTTTGGTTTGGTTGTGCAAAAAACGTTCGAATTTCCGTCAATCATCTGCGATCAGATCTGATTTGTTTTTGTTGTGTGTGTAGTGAAAAATCTCAATGTGCAAAAATAATTCGTTCTGGATTCTGTCTGTTGTTGTTGCAGTGCCAGTGTCGAATTCTGCTGACTTGTTTTTATGGATCATTTGGCGAGATTTCGTTGGTTCGGTACTTCCATTGGTGGTTTCTTTTTTGTTCGATTTTTAAAATCGTTGTTAGCATTGTTATTGTTATTGGTTGAGATTTTTTTGATTTGTTCACGGTTTTCTCGTTTGTGATTGTAAACTGCTTCGTTCGTTTGTTCTCGATTGTTTTCACTGCTCTTGTTGCGTTGTGAATTGAGTTTGCGAATTGTTTTTGATCAATAATTGTGTGATACAGTTTTTCTGCAGTTCCGTGGAATGGACAAATAAAATGATCATTTCACATTGCTGATGTGACGGAACGAGCTTTTTTCAATGATCATCATTACACCCGTGTTTTCAAACCAAACGGGTGGCGGCAACAGGCTGCTTATTTCTGCCTTTCGAGCATCAACATTCCATTTGCTGTTGGGCACATTGCTTTTGCATTATTGCAATTGTACCACTATGCTTTGATAAAACCTGCCTGCTGCCAGGTGCACTTCACTCCAAACTCCAGTGTTTCGCAGCAACTTGTGGCTGACAGAATCATTTAGACAACGTTGACAGAGCTGTTCTGTGGTTACATTTTTTTGTGTTCCTTCATATCATGCGAAATTAGTGTTGGTTTCAGGAAGGAGACAGTTTCGGGAAAAACCTGATTTAATCAAAACGAATCAGAATCGGAACAAAAAAATGTCGGCCACGACGCATCAGACGACTGCGGATTATGGCACTGCCGATCCGCCGCCGACCTACGTGGAATGCGAACATCCCGATGGTTTGCGTTCTGGTTTCTTTTCGATTGTTGTTGTCGTTGGATATTTCAGGCGATGTTTTTAGCCAGGGGTGGGTAGGGTTAGGGGCTTTGAAAAAAAAAATTTTTTTTTTATTTTTTTTTCGTTTTTTTTTTAAAAAAAAAAATTGGATTTTTTTTTTTCAAACTTAAAAAAAAAATTTGAAAATTTTTTCTTCTACTTTGCTCTGAAAATTCGATTTATGGCATAATTTTTTGAAAGTTCAAACCAAATTTTCTTCCCAACTTCTTTGTGTGCTTAGGTAAATGTCATTATTTGGTCATTTTGACCGACGTACTCCATGTTTTTCGATTTGGATGACTTCTAGAGTCAATTTTTAGCGTTGAAATGACTTAACTGAATTGAAATATCGTTTCAGAAATCGTTTTCTTGCAACTTAGAACATGTTTTTCAGTCGGTAGGCCATGAGATGAATATGATATCTTGTTGATTGGCGTATGTTATAGGTCTACAATGGAGTTGTGCGATATATTGTTAAACAATTTGAGCGGAGATGTTGGTTAATACCACATCACACGACCGTTTTTCAGATACCCGATAACATGGCCACATGTTAAAACTTGCGTGCTGAGCTAAACTAACGTGTTAAACTTGCGTCTGTCAGTTGCCCGCAACGTGATCGCGAAATCATGGTACGTGTTTTCGATACGATGATTTGAAGAGTGGGCTCTCGCCATGTGGCAGATAGCATAGCTGGTTGAACCTGAAAGTAAGTGTCTTGGGGGGGGGGCGACCGGGTCGACAGGGGTTGCAGACTTAGCTACAGCAAACAGGAATTTTTGAACACAGTCAAATTTTGGTAATTTTCTAAAGAGGAACCACTAAGAGCGGTTCAATATTCAAGTACACGTGAAAAATTGCCCTGTTTTACTGTTGAAAATGAAACTTTCCCTCTATGAAATGAACATAATTTCAATAAAACACGATTTTCGCTCTTATAGTTTCCCGGATCGTTCTGAAAATAGTCTAGATGAACTCAGCTCGACGAGACGCTTCGAACAAACCTAACTTGTAAAAAAAAAATTTTTTTTTTTTTAAAAAAATTTTTTTTTTTAATTTAAAAAAAAAAATCCGGATTTTTTTTTTTCCCTAACCCTAGGGGTGGGTGTAGGGTTAGGGGAAAAAAAAAATCCGGATTTTTTTTTTTAAATTAAAAAAAAAATTTTTTTTTTAAAAAAAAAAATTTTTTTTACAAGTTAGGTTTGTTCGAAGCGTCTCGTCGAGCTGAGTTCATCTAGACTATTTTCAGAACGATCCGGAAAACTATAAGAGCGAAAATCGTGTTTTCTTGAAATTATGTCCATTTCATAGAGGGAAAGTTGCATTTTCAACAGTAAAACAGGACAATTTTCGACGTGTACTTGAATATTGAACCGTTCTTAGTTGTTCCTCTTTAGAAAATTACCAAAATTTGACTGTGTTCAAAAATTCCTGTTTGCTGTAGCTAAGTCGGCAACCCCTGTCGACCCGGTCGCCCCCCCCCCCCCAAGACACTTACTTTCAGGTTCAACCAGCTATGCTATCTGCCACATGGCGAGAGCCCACTCTTCAAATCATCGTATCGAAAACACGTACCATGATTTCGCGATCACGTTGCGGGCAACTGACAGACGCAAGTTTAACACGTTAGTTTAGCTCAGCACGCAAGTTTTAACATGTGGCCATGTTATCGGGTATCTGAAAAACGGTCGTGTGATGTGGTATTAACCAACATCTCCGCTCAAATTGTTTAACAATATATCGCACAACTCCATTGTAGACCTATAACATACGCCAATCAACAAGATATCATGTTCATCTCATGGCCTACCGACTGAAAAACATGTTCTAAGTTGCAAGAAAACGATTTCTGAAACGATATTTCAATTGAGTTAAGTCATTTCAACGCTAAAAATTGACTCTAGAAGTCATCCAAATCGAAAAACATGGAGTACGTCGGTCAAAATGACCAAATAATGACATTTACCTAAGCACACAAAGAAGTTGGGAAGAAAATTTGGTTTGAACTTTCAAAAAATTATGCCATAAATCGAATTTTCAGAGCAAAGTAGAAGAAAAAATTTTCAAATTTTTTTTTTTAAGTTTGAAAAAAAAAATCCAAATTTTTTTTTTAAAAAAAAAACGAAAAAAAAAATAAAAAAAAAATTTTTTTTTTCAAAGCCCCTAACCCTAGGTGGGTGACCCAGAAAAGCGCGCAAACTGCCGTCGAGTAGGGTGTCATTAAGTGCCGATACACCCCTCGGCGGGGCTCGATCCCCCGTATGCAGTTCGATATTTCGACTCGCATGTTCGTCAGTCTTTTGTTTCGCATGTTTTGGCTTGCCTACTCATGGTGTCTTACACTTCTCTGGTATTATGCCGTGCACTGCAGAATAAAACTGACTGACTGTCAGTCAGAGTCACCTGTTTGTAAAACTCATTCTTTTTCTCAAATGTTGCTCGGCTTGAGCACAACTTCTTGAATTTGAACGATCTGAATTTCAGTTACTCATCTTGCTGATTTCGTGAAATCTCATTCGACTAATCTCAGTCGCGTCCGTGGCGTAGCCGTAGAACTTCGGCCTACAGTTCTGTAGGTACCGGGTTCGAACCTCGCTGTGGACAAGACATACTAGTGGAAAATTAGAGTGACCAACGAACATCTAATAGTCTATTCCCTCCTGAGCCGAGGGTAAAATTGGGTTCGGGGCAGTATTGCCCGTCTCCGCCGGAGTTTGGTACCTTCGGGTTTCCGGAACCGGCGCGCGTATAATTAAATGAATTAAAAAAATTAATGTTCCAAAGCAAAAAATGCTGCTTAAAATTCGGATTTTAGGTCCACCGCCGCCATCCTATGACTCGTTGTACGGAGAGCTCCGTGAAATCGACAACCCGAAAGGATTCTTTGGGTTTCTCGGCAAAGTCGCGAACATAGTCGTCGGCACCGGTGAGTTGTTTTATGATTTATTTACTTTATTTTTCTTTGATTCCAATTCTACAGTGTGACCGAATAAATAAGGCACTCCTAGTCTTCTCTATCAAGGAAAGACCAGTTGCAGACTATTAAGTTGTGTTTTTTTAAAATGCCGGGTTTTTACAATCGTGTGTCGTAGCACGAAAAACCGATTGATTAATAAACATACGTCAAATTTTTCACACACCATTGGGTTTCCGAACGTCGTTTTTCGTTCATTCAAACTTTGCGTGCTCCTTTCATCCCGAAAAAAGCTGCCATTTTTACCAAGCCACACCGGAAATATTGATGTTGCTCGTTCTGTTTTCATTTTGTTGAGTACCTAAATCGAACTCTAAATTGTAGGGAATCATCTGATTCGTTGGTGATTACGGTATGCATGCTTGCTTTCCGTGCAAACCAAACTGCGCTCCACAGCAGTTCATGCACCGAATGCATGCATCAACCAATCAGCTATTTGGAATATGTTAATGGAGTTAGACTGTATATTGACGAGACTTTTCTAATTATACCGTCGTCAATGCTCAATAGTGTTTTCCTCTTAAATATTGTTATAGACTGTATGTTTAAGAGACTTTTCTCGTCACAAAATCGTCAATGCTCAATAGCATTTCCCTCTCAACTATTCCCAACCAATACCCTCCCACCATCGTCGCACACGAACTCCCCTCCGCTGCAGTGCTGTTCCTGGTTCTGCTCGGCCTCGCCAACATCGTGCCGATCGTGATGATCGTGATCGGTGCGGTGCACGTGCACGACTGCCCCGCGCAGAAGTACATCCCGATCTGGCTGATTGTCAGTGGCGTTTTCTCGCTGCTTCGCTCGTCGTTGAGCATTCTGCACAAAGTGAAACAGCGGCTGCGACGCGGCGACGCGCAGGATTCTACCGTGCGGGTTTTTGTGTTTTGGTTTTTTCTTCTGATGTTGTTTTTTGTCTTGTTCTGTGATTTCGCCCCCGCCGATTTTCCTCGATGACTTGAGGAAAGTGAGTTTTTTTTTAATTCTGCCGCATTTCAGTCAGTCCGCCTGTGTACGTCTCTGCCATTTGACTTGAACCAGCATAATCGGCCCAGCATAAAAAAACTTGAAATTTCGTCTTTATTTATTTCAGGGTCCGTACGACAACGTGAAGGAGAATCCGTGCGGCGGGCTGATTGGTTGCTTCTTGACGATCTGGTTTATTTGCGGTGAGTTTGAATGTGAACTCATGATTGTAAATTTTGGTTTTGTTTTCCTATCCAATTCGAGCGTGTGTGACTGAAAGTACAGTGGCGGCCAAAAGTGTTGGAACGCTGCGCGCGCGTGTGCTGCGTATTGCGCGCGTGTTGCATCAGCCGTACAAACGCTATTATAATAATTTATGGGCAACGTTGGGTCGAAAAGTGTCCCGTGAATTCACCGTTGCCCATAAATTCTCATAATAGCGTTTGTACGGCTGATGCAACACGGGCGCAATACACAGCACACACGCGCGCAGCGTTCCAACACTTTTGGCCGCCACTGTACGTCATTTGTGGTGCTCTGAAATATGCGCGCCCTTTATCACAGCAACCGTTCAACCCGAACATTGGCCGATTCTATCACATGAGGAAAAAAACAGGTCAAGGAGTGAGAGTGAAGCCAAGTCCCTTTTTAATCCAAACCGCTAATCTAATCGTATAACCTCCGTTTTCTCCCACTCGTGCAGGCACCGTGTGGGTGTACGGTTTCCACGGTCAACTCGACCAGCCGACGCTCGCAATGCCGCCATACTGCGACCCACTGACATACTACTTCTCGTGGTGGCTGATTACGCTGATGTACGTGCTGTGTGTGCTGTTGGTGTTGTTCTTCTGTTGCTGCGGCGTTTGCGTGCTCGCGGCGGCGTCGACGAATCGCGCACGATCGCAGCAGCCACCAGCCGGTGAACCGTAGTCCATCTGTGTGACGTGTGTACAGTGGATTTCTGATTAGCTGATTGGTTGGTTTGGTGATCACGTGACGTAGCAGCCAGCCGGTCAACCGTTGTCTATCTGTGTGATTTTTTATTATCGATTTCTGATTAGCTGATTGGTTGGTTGGTGATCACGTGACATACCACGTAGCAGCCACCCGGTCAACCGTAGTCCGTCCGTGGGACGTACGTGTGTACAGTGGATTTCTGATTAGCTGATTGGTTGGTTGGTGATCACGTGTGATGCGTGCGTTGCTGTGCGGCGCGTTGCTGTGGAGGCGGAGTCTAAGACTGCACAGAACGACTGTCTGCATGATGTGTGCAATAACCAATCAGCTAATTGTATGTGATATTGAAACAGACTGTTGTTCAATCTAGCTCGATAACATATCCAACTAGCTGATTGGTTGGTGATCGTGACGCATGCATTCTGTGCAAACCAAACTATGCCTATCCACAGTAATGCCTGCACAGAATGTATTCATCACGTGATCACCAGCCAATCAGCTAGAGTTTGACTGTATCTATCTAGATAATTAATTGGGTTGTAAATGTTCTCGTCTTTGCAGACGGTGCCCTCTGTCACATATATAACACAGTTATTCAGGTGTTGCACAATCGATCACAGGCACAACACACAGTAGCACGGGTGTCATTCATTGTGTGCCTGTTCGTTTGTTACGACGCAACATTGCTGTGTTAAGTGAGAGTGAACTGCCTCAATGTCAAACTGGTCAGTGGTATGGTCAATATGGTCAATCTGATGGTCAGTGCGCGCATCAATCGGAAATCAGTTTCATGCGTTTCATTAAAAATGGCGGGCTAACATTCACAGGGCAGTTTTGAATTCGCGCTTGAATCTGATTTCCTTTGGTCTGCAAACGCGAGGCGCAGAACCGAAAAAAAAACTGTTATTGTGGACGGTTTGTTAGTTATTTGGCAGCGACACTTTCTGTATTTGTCAGGTGTTGAAGGAAATGATATGGAACATTGGAATTGATGCATTACCGTTGATGTATCTTATGTGCAATAAAGATGAGTAGTTTTTTTTTAATTTTATGGCTATAAATTTTGTAAGATCGGCAGATTTATTCGTATGGGTATCGGTCGATCGATATAGAATTGTTCGCTTTTCGTATTTTGGTCCTCAAAATTTTTGGGTTTTTTATTTATATTCCTTGGCGATTTTCATAAAAACGTTGCTGTGTTTATTGGTTAGTGCTTTTTATTCTGTTGTTACTATCAATACTTTTTTTAATACTCTTTTTGTCTCAAGTGGGTTTTGTTGTTTTGTGCTGTTCTGTGCTCTGTTTGTATTGCTGTGTTTTTTAGTCATTTTGTTCTTCTGCCAGTTGCCTTTGTATGACCCTTTCTCTTGAAACTTAAAGCAACTTCTGATTATACTCCTGTCCCTGTGTGCGGTGAAGTTTAGTATTTATTATCATGTTCATTATTTTATTACGCTGGCTCGCAGGTTGTTATTTTTTCTGAAAGGAACTTGAAGAAATTTGAAAATTCTAAAGTCAACATTTTCTTTTTGTTCGATACGCATTACAACAGTTTCTGTCGTCAAAAAATTCTGTGTGTCAGCAAGATATAGGTGCCGATCTTGGAAAAAGTATGTTTGAATCTTGTTATCGACTTGGCACTGTTGGTGATTGGTTTGAATTTTCATTTAAAAATATCAATCAAATCATTATTGTGGACTTTTCTCTACCAAAAATAATTACTGTTTTTTGGTTGTGGTCTTTGTTTTGCTAAATGCTCGTTACCGTTCGTTTTTCTGATGTTGTTGTTAGAGCTGTTCTGTGGTTGCATTTTTTTGTGTTCCTTCATATCATGCGAAATTAGTGTTGGTTTCAGGAAGGAGACAGTTTCGGGAAAAACCTGATTTAATCAAAACGAATCAGAATCGGAACAAAAAAATGTCGGCCACGACGCATCAGACGACTGCGGATTATGGCACTGCCGATCCGCCGCCGACCTACGTGGAATGCGAACATCCCGATGGTTTGCGTTCTGGTTTCTTTTCGATTGTTGTTGTCGTTGGATATTTCAGGCGATGTTTTTAGCCAGGGGTGGGTAGGGTTAGGGGCTTTGAAAAAAAAATTTTTTATTTATTTTTTTTTCGTTTTTTTAAAAAAAAAATTTGGATTTTTTTTTCAAACTTAAAAAAAAAATTTGAAAATTTTTTCTTCTACTTTGCTCTGAAAATTCGATTTATGGCATAATTTTTTGAAAGTTCAAACCAAATTTTCTTCCCAACTTCTTTGTGTGCTTAGGTAAATGTCATTATTTGGTCATTTTGACCGACGTACTCCATGTTTTTCGATTTGGATGACTTCTAGAGTCAATTTTTAGCGTTGAAATGACTTAACTGAATTGAAATATCGTTTCAGAAATCGTTTTCTTGCAACTTAGAACATGTTTTTCAGTCGGTAGGCCATGAGATGAACATGATATCTTGTTGATTGGCGTATGTTATAGGTCTACAATGGAGTTGTGCGATATATTGTTAAACAATTTGAGCGGAGATGTTGGTTAATACCACATCACACGACCGTTTTTCAGATACCCGATAACATGGCCACATGTTAAAACTTGCGTGCTGAGCTAAACTAACGTGTTAAACTTGCGTCTGTCAGTTGCCCGCAACGTGATCGCGAAATCATGGTACGTGTTTTCGATACGATGATTTGAAGAGTGGGCTCTCGCCATGTGGCAGATAGCATAGCTGGTTGAACCTGAAAGTAAGTGTCTTGGGGGGGGGGCGACCGGGTCGACAGGGGTTGCCGACTTAGCTACAGCAAACAGGAATTTTTGAACACAGTCAAATTTTGGTAATTTTCTAAAGAGGAACCACTAAGAACGGTTCAATATTCAAGTACACGTGAAAAATTGCCCTGTTTTACTGTTGAAAATGCAACTTTCCCTCTATGAAATGGACATAATTTCAATAAAACACGATTTTCGCTCTTATAGTTTCCCGGATCGTTCTGAAAATAGTCTAGATGAACTCAGCTCGACGAGACGCTTCGAACGAACCTAACTTGTAAAAAAAAATTTTTTTTTTAAAAAAAATTTTTTTTTAATTTAA
>JASANC010004954.1:0-22008 GCA_030248135.1 Theristus sp. LFF4_11
TCATCCAAATGCCTGCGTAGTTTTTAGGCGCTCGGTGTGCACGGCGGTGAGAGTGGCGCTGAGTTGAAAGAGGGCCACCATGGAGATGCCAACGAAACGACCACGCAGCAACACGACGGCCATGACCACAGGAGGTCGCACTCTCTGTTTGTCTGTGCCCGCGCGCTCACGGCGGGCACGCGTCTTTTTTTTAATTCTAATTGTGTCTCTTTCTGAGAGGTTTTTCGGCAGAGCTACTATCTACAGGGTGGGCCAAAAAAAGGTTCCATTTTCAAACTGCTGTCACTGGCTGGTGTTTTAATATTATGAGCTGAAATTTTCAGCACTGATAAAACATGCGTTGCCATTTTACTGACAAAATTTTTTTTCCGATATATAATTCCTAGCGCTCACTGTGGCAGATTTTCTAAAAAGCTCGAAAAATCAACAAATTGACTGAAATGAGTGCAAGAAAAAAATTAGTATCAAGATGCGTGATTCAATTTTGAAACTGTTGCGAAGGTGTCAAATTGGTCTTTTTGGATACCCGTGATAGTTCAAATCATGCGCTCAGAGTGGAAAGGTCTCACACTTGAATTGCATTTGAGCACCTCGAGCGAAATTCTGATGTTTCACAACGGACTCGAGCCAGCAGCCATGCGACTGCGACAGAAAGAATTGTTCAGTTGATTTTTTGTTTTCTGTGTTGCTCTGTCTGTTAATTTGTTTCTTTTGAAAAGTTTTTCTGCGGTTTGAATAAAAACAGTGTTTTAGTTTCAGTTTTCTGCAGTTTCGTCATGGTTAAGTGGACAGCAGAACAACGGGTCTGGTCACTCTGGTGTGCTATCTGGTGTCAGCAATCTAAAATTTTTCTGCAGTGACTCGCCAGTTTCGCGTAAAGTTCCATCCAGCCGCTGCCGGACGACAAACCTTGATGATGATTTGGATGTCTATGAGCAATGATTCGTTGTTAAATTCTTGATTAAAAATCCGTTTTTTTGAAAATTTGGGAATTTTTAAACATTGTGCTGTAAAACTGAATCTACTTGACCAAACTAGATAAAAATTTTGTCAGAAAAATGGCATCACATGTTTTATCAATGCTGAAAATTTCAGATCATAATATTGAAATACCAGCTAGTGATAGCAGTTTGAAAATGGAACCTTTTTTTGGCCCACCCTGTATTTTAAAAAATTTGACGCCTCCGCCTTTCTACCAAAGTTGCTTCCCAAATTTTCTCGATCAACTAGCTATTCGGAAAAAAATTGTCCAACTATTTATATCGGCACTCCCACCTAGAGATGTAAGGGTCAAAAAAATTTTTTTTTTTAATTTTAAGTAAAAAAATGAGCATTTTTTTTTATTTTTTTATTAAAAATTTTTGAAATTTTTTCTTTAATGTGCCCTGAAAATGCCGTTTTTGGCATAATTTTTCGAAAGTTCAACAAAAATTTTCTTTGACTTTACCTTGTCACTTAGTCTTCAACGCTGCAGGTGGTATTCTGGATTGATTTATCGACTGTTTTCAGCCTTGGTGAGTGATGATCGACTCGCGCATTGAAGTACTTGAGCGTCGCAAAGGCTAGTTCAACAAATTCCGATGCCGCTAAGGTGAGATAGAAGCAGAGAACTCACATTTACGCATCGTTTTTCAGGATCTCGAAAGGTCGAAATTGCACTGTCTGCCACTGCAAGCGTAACTTCGTTGGTTGCTCGTTGCTGTTTCGCCTCGTGTCGTCAGCGTGATCACACCGGTTTGTTGTTGAACTTGTTTCCGTGTTATTTGAGGTGAATTGAGAGGCAAAACACGAGACGTGATGTCGTCGGTGGGAAAATGGGGTCGCCGAAACCGAGTCTGAAATTTTCACCCTCCTCCCATATGAGTGGGGGTCATATGGTAAGTCGGTGGCTCCTCAGATGGTGATATTCGGACTCCCTGAAAAATTCTGAACAACTTTCATTTTTAAAAAAAATTAAAAAAAAAATTTTTTTAAGAAAAAAAATAGAAAATTTTTTTTTCTTGACATCTCTACTCCCACCCAACCCCGATCGCGCTTGGAACAACAATCCACACAGCTCAAAACTTTCATTCATTCTTTCATCCAAAAAAAGTCTGACAAAAAACTTCAGGTTTCGAAGAGCAGCAGACGAGGAAGAGCACGACCATGGCGGCAAGAAAGACGACGAGACGATCATGTGGAAAATGGCGATTGTCGTCGCCGTCGTCTATTTCTGTTACGCACTCGAATATTCAATTCATTGGATCATGAAAGATGTGAGCGCAACGTGTATTGGTGAATTTTGGCGAAACAATTTCCATGTTCGTTCAGTTGTTTCGTTGCGACTCTTCGCTGTTGCAGAAGAACATCCACGGGCACAGTCACATGGGACCGCCATCGCAGCCGACGACCGAGCTGCGCACGATCGAGCGCATCAACTCCGACTGGTCGGCCGACTACTCGTTCCCGCCGAGCAGCAAGACGAGCAGCAGAGTGCACCCGACCGCTGACAACATCACACGGATTCGCGTGTCTGAGGACGACACGATCATGGACGGGCGCACGGTGGGGATGCGCGAGCTGGCGTTGCAGCAGGCGCACGTCAACAGCGACAATCAGCATCATCAGCAGCATCATGACCGACCCAGTTTCGGTGTTGATGCGGACGACGACGACGAGGCGCAACGCCACCAACACCAGCAACTGAGACGCGCTGTCTCCACCGTGACCACTGCATCGCAACTGCCAAAGGACCAGATGGTGCGCGATAAAGGCGACCATATTGCCGGTTGGTTTGCGTTATCGGAGCATACCACTGTTAGCTACACTGTTTGTCGCATTTTGTAATACCATGCCAACTTACTGTATCTGTGCGCACTGCAAAAACATACACAGAAACATTTACAAAACTTTTCAGCCGTCAGGCAAACGCTGAATTGTAAGTGTCGGTGTTGTTGTGGCAAATGAAAACGTCATTTGGACGCTGCTGAAAAAATGTGTGGCACACTGATTGGTACATGCAGCGCCCCTCCCCCTCCATGATGCAGCCAATCACCATGTGACTGAACAACATTGCTCCGTGTCCGTGAAAATCAAGTTCATCCAGTTGGCTGATCCATTCCAAAAGACCTGAAAGGAGTTTTTCGGAACGAACTGCAGCATCTGTCTGTCAGCTTACAGAAGGCACACCGTTTGCGCAGTTTGTTGATGTTGCACGGGCACGCAGGTCTGGCGCCGATGGCGTGGTTCATCATCGTCGGCGACGCGGTGCACAATTTCGCGGACGGGCTGGCGGTCGGTGCAACGTTCATGGCTGGCCCGTTGAAGGGACTGGCCACTGCGATCGCAGTCGCTTGCCACGAACTGCCGCACGAATTAGGTTGCAATGCGAGCATGCTTTTATGGGGCAGATCGTAGTCAAGATCGATGGGATAAACGTTCATGAATCATGTACGGAATCTGATACTGTTTTTCTAAATGCCAAAAAACACCATACCAACCATCCGTCACTGTTGCTAGCACGATCACTGGTTCAAATTTTAAATTGCTAGCTACATTTTCTAAATTTGAATCGCAATTGGCCAACTGTACGCATTTATCAATTGAAAATGTGCAGGCGACTTTGTGATTCTCCTTGAAACGGGTATTCCCGTGAAGAAGGCGTTGATGCTGAATCTGCTCAGCAGTTTAACAGCGTACATTGGCATGGCGATTGGCATGTTGGTCGGACAGATACCGGAAGTGCGAAAATGGATCTTTGTCATTGCTGCTGCCATATTCCTTTATGTCGCTTGGATGGACATGGTTTGTCATCGAAGTATCTAATTACTCGTCTAATCTTGCTTGAAACAACAATTTATGATTATGGGAACATTTTGACAGAGGCGTACCGACGAGGGTAGAGGTGCTGAGCAGTGAAAAGGGTGGGACTAGGGGGTCCCGCGTTTTGGGGAGTCGGTGTCACGGCCCACGGCCCACAAGTAGCAAAACTGGTATCAACGCTTTCCCAGTGCCGATTATTTTTGAGCAGATCAAAAGCACTCAGCTTTTTATCCAACTGATTCAGCTGTTGCACATGAAAGAGCACTCGCATGGCCGCGACCCGTGGTACATCAAGATCACGATGCAGACAATCGGGTTCCTGATCGGTTTTGCCATCATGATTGCCATTAGCATACTTGAGCATCAACTTTTGGAACATTGAAAATGTTCGACAGAAATTTCGTAAATTTCTATCCTTGTGTTGTTAGTGTTATTAAAAGTACGGTTCATGCAATCGAACGTTAAGGTTTCTATCGTGTTTAATTTGCTCTTCCATGTTTTCTTTTTGCAAATGTTGAGAAAAAGCAGCTAAAAGTAAGCA
Organism: Theristus sp. LFF4_11; assembly: GCA_030248135.1. Taxonomy (NCBI): domain Eukaryota; kingdom Metazoa; phylum Nematoda; class Chromadorea; order Monhysterida; family Xyalidae; genus Theristus; species Theristus sp. LFF4_11. The sequence continues at coordinate 4,343 of JASANC010004954.1, forward strand.
GTTATCTTGCTGAATCAAAAACCAAACATGGTAGAAACCGTACACCACACAGTGCAGGAACAAATATCAATTATTGGAAGCGGAAAATCGCATCGCATTGTGTGTGCGTTTGTGTTGAGTTGTTTGATCACAAGCTTTATTAGCACAAGAAACACGCAACACGTCCGTCGTGTTTGAAACGACCAATTAATGGACGCTAGTTTAGTTTGCCGCTTTTAATTTTGACTTACTGCACTGAACCTTTTTTGCGACTTTTATTCCACATCTGCATGACACATTCGTGAATGTTTTTAGATTGTGATTCATTGTTGTGCTTCTTACAGGTGTTTTTGCTTTTTTCAAAATCGATTTTGAAACAGCATTTTATTCAGGGTTGCAAAATTTACACAGGATGATAAAATCGTAAATTTTCAAAATGCTTCGATCTCGCGACTGCATCAATGTCTGAAGCTGAACATTAAAAATGTTTGAAATCCCGATGCTTGAGAATGTAAAAAACAATGAAAGTATAAAATTTTGGATAAAAGTATCGTTATGTCTAACAAAGTAATTATTTTTAGCTGAAATTTTTACACAGCTAAATGGGAAACCAAATGACTATAAGCGATGCAAATTTTAATCAGGCATAAATGCAGTCGTGAGGTCGAAGCGTTAACGTTTTTTATCCCCGTCTATTTTTCAAATGTTACTATTTTGGTCAGATATTTTGAATAAAGTGATCCTACATAGCAACAAACCGCGTTTTTTAAAAGTGAACCGATATTTACAGCAAAGGTGAGTCAAAACTTTGTAAACTGCAAAATAAACCCTCGGAAAAACTGTCAAGTTACCCGACTGAGCCGTTTCACCATCACCCCAGATTTTGTTAAACAAACAACGAATTGCTGCCACAGTGCAACTCGTTCATTCCGATAACATCGCGGACATAAATAGCTTGACAGGTTTCATCACATAAAAATATATTCCACCAAACACACAGTGCAAACACTTTCAGACGACCAACGCAAAGAACCTGACCTCCGGCCACGAGGCCAACAGAATCGCCCTTGCGCCGTCCAGGTTGCGCGCGGCGCCGTCAGTGGCCGCAAACAACATCGCCCTCAGCGTGTGCAGCAAGAGTCGCACGGCGTGCTTGTGCTTGCCAGAGAGCAGGGCGCTCGTGTGCGCCTCTCTCAGCGACTCATCCATCGAGCTCTCGTTGCGACAGTCCAGGGCGCCCAACAGAGAGCCGACAATCGCAGGCGGCAGCTCACAGACGAGCAGTTCGATGCGTACCCGAGCGTGGTAGTTGCCGAGCAGCGGTGCCACGGCCGCTTCGAATTGCACCTGAGCTGAGTGCAACATCGCAGCTTGCCGAATGCTTTGCGCCAGCTGATTCACTAGGCCGCTTGATTCACTGACACAATCAGTGTTGAGTCAAGCAAACATTTAAAAAAACGAAAACACATCACACGAATCGAATGCCACTCCTCGCACAGGCGCAAACCACCAAGAGCGAACCTCATATCGTTTCCTCGTGTTATACGCCGGTCGTTCCACGAACAGAAACGTGATATTGACGTTGGAGAGCGTCGCCGTCGCCGTCGCTCCACTGGTCGACTCCAAATTCGCGTCGGTTGTGCTGCCGCCGAGTGCGCCAGCGCCGGTGCTGCCCTGCTGACTGCCAGTGGCCAGTTGACTGCTGGCTTGCTGCTGCTGTGGCAGGCCACTCAGTGCCTTCGTGCTCGTTGAGCCACTGGCCGACTGCGCGTCGACGCTGGCCGGATTCGTTGCGCCAGAGATTCGGTGACTGGCTGCGTTGTCCACTTGATGAGCAAATGTGACCGATCGGTCGCGGTGGTGAGCGCGCGAGGGTGGCTGAACATAAAAAGCTGGCGTAGACACATTGCAGTCGCACTGGTATCACGAACGCTGTACGCTTTGGTGTTATCTGTTGTTGCTCTGCGACTCGCTGCGCTTGCACGCATTGCTTGGAAATATCTGTTGATGCTCTGACACCGCAGTTCTGGATTTGCCCCCAAAAATATGACACTGACAGTAAGATCGTGTGCTCAATGCGACGTTTGAATGTTGATCCGATTCCACAAAAAGTTGAAACAAAACAACAAATTGATCAATTTTTGCCGTTGAAACGACCGACCAGATTCGCTGTCAACACGGCGACCGCAGTGTCCAGTGAAACAGCGACTGCATCCGAGTATCGATCGGTGGACGTGGCGCCGCCGTCCGCAGAGTGACGCACACGGCTGCTGCTGTACAGAATCGTGTAACCAGACGCCTGTTGATCGGACTCGCTCACGATCAACTGATCGGTGATCGCGCGTTCTTGACAATACTCCTGAAGATCACCGACGAAATGCTTTGTTAATTGAATTCAACTAAATGATTGACTGCTTGTTTTGTTGAATGACCGTATGAATATTTGTTTTGAATGAATTGCTTTGCTGTTGAGTTTTCGCTTTATATTCGATTCATTCGTAAGTTGATTTCAGGTTTGGTTCACCCCTTCACATATCTTTCACACGCGAATGAAAAAAACCAAACCGAAAATCTGAATCGCTGTGCATGACAAACACATGATCCGACATGTTCGAACAAATAGACCATACTTGATTCAAAACAGGTCGCCAAGCAAAAGTTGGCACGTGCCGTTCACAGAACAGCTCTGCTCAGGATTCGAAATCCACCCCTTCTTCCAACTAGTGAATGCCTGTATGACGCCGATAGGCTGCATTCGCACCAACGCACCAATCAGCGAGCCCAGCACAAGTGCAATCGCTGGTCGTCTCCAACGAATACTGTTTCAATACTAACGTCGATCTGAACCGGATCGTCCACAGTGTGATGCAACAAATCAACCGAAAACCCGGCCGCCCATAACAATCGTGCCAGCGTCAGCGTGACGTGGCGTATTTTTCCGGCGGTTCCAGTGGCGCCCACGGCGACGTCAGCCGTGCCGACACGAGTCACCGGCACATTCAGGAGTTCGTGCGTTCGTTCTGTTCTGCATGGCACTAAATCCACAAGCCGATCGAACCCGATGCTGACACCGACACAGCAGCGGCCTAATGCATGCAAAAATCGTTGTGTGTGCTTTTCGACAAGACTGAACTAACTTGCGGGTCATAACTATCAAGGTTCGTTCATGTTCACCCACGTCGAAGTACTACAGATAGGAGCATATAAAACGGTGATGTGATAAAACCTGTGATAAAACTATGGCGCATGTCAAACGACAGCAAAGCACCATTCATGTTGGCGTGTCTGTCACCACATTCTGAGAGACAGTTGCACACTCACACGTGAACCCAATGTGTATTTGCTGGTGTGTGCTTGTTCGTGGTGAAGTGCTCGGCCTTCAGCACACACGGCTTCTTCAGGAACACACACAAATCAACATCATTCATACCGGCAATCGGCTCGGCCGGGTCAACCTGAGGCTTCGCCATCTGCCGAACCATCGCATCATAACGACCTGAACAGTGCATGCATGCTGTTTTTAAACTCGATTGGATTTTGTGGAGTCCACGTCCAGAGAGTGATCGAATACACAAAACAGCATCGTTTTGTGGTTCTGCGACTCAGTATATTTGCGATGTTGAAAATTTTAAGTTATGTTCAATTTGGCACTTCAAAAAAAACTAGCACAAGTATTTTGTATTTTGGGTAACTTCGACTTCATCACGAATGTGCTCTCACATCGTGCACAGGCGCTTGGGGTTTATCTGACATTACGCTTTATAATTTCGACTTCGACTCATTTCGGTTGCTTCGCTGGCTGGTTCAGGTTAGTAGAAACGGTACAGTTGGATCAAACTACGTTCTCAAATCTAGCAGACAAGGCTGGAAACAACAAGCACGCTGACGTCAAACACAAACTGCGCGGCAAGCTTACGTCACGACAAATTTACCGAGTCGCAAAACCAAAAAAACATTGAATCGTGCTGCTAAAAGAATCAGTTATTTCTGTTTGCAACCAATTTTTGAAAAGCTGACCGCCAGCGGCGAGCACATAAACGAGATTGCGGCGTTTCTTGGGCACCTCGAGCAGCACTTGGAACACGAAGCCGCCGGCAAACTGCTGTGGCCGGTGCACGAGGCCGAGCGCCACTTGCCAGGCCAGCGGGCAGCCTGCGAGCAACGCGCTCACGATTGAACAAATGGTTTAATGCGACTTCTCTGGCGTCCGTCGCACTGACGACAACGCGCTGATGCAGCTGTCTCGCTAAACCGCAACAATTCAGTGTGCAGCTCGTTTCATAACTTCGAGCAATTGGTCGCTGTGTCGTCTGCGGCTCAACGAAACAGTGCATGGTGTCTGTCAGCAAAAGTGGCTGTGTTCGGCAACAGCTGCTGCATGCAGACAGCGACAATCGTTGAAACAAGTGGATGTGCTGCACGTTTCATTGCACACGGCTGCGTTCACGTGCACTGGCACCCACCGAGATTGTCGATGGCGGTCTTGAGTGCAGCGAACTCCGCGAGCGCCTCCTTCGCCGGCGCCAGTCGTCTCGTGATCGATCGCAGGTCTGCCGTGATCTTCGCGACGCTGCCGTCGAGCGAGAGCAGCTGCAGCAGCTTGCGTGCTGTTTGCTCGTTGATGGCGCCGTTCGACAGCTGGCACAGGCGCCCGCTGTTCGTTTGCCCGGTGTGTCTGGTGTGACTGCTGGCGGCGCGCGTTGAGTCTGCTCCGTCTGCACAGTCGTATTCGCATTCAATTAGATTGTCACTCGCCAATGCAGACTAACATCAGTTGCCTGCGCCTAACTGGCAATAATAAAGGCAAACAACAAAGCGAATTTTGCGTATTATCAATTATCGAGCCAAAACAGTTCTGCCAGTACCGAAGATGAAAGAAATCGCACCCCCACATCCAAAACATTCCTACCTCGTGTAGGTACCCCGTTCACGACTCGGCTTCGGCACCCCCTGCCAAAATGTTCCCATAATCACAAATTTTTATTCAAAACTCATGATTTTTGTTTTCCAGCATTTGTTGCAATTTCTGGCGTTTTCCATTGATGAAAAAACTACAACAAAAAAATTGCAGGGGGTGGCATCCCCTTAGAACCGATTAGCATCTGGTGCACCCCCTGACCGGGGTACCACCCCCACCCCACAACAATTTTTTGGCACCCCCCGGTCTGTCATCGTCGGCACTGGTTCTGACCGTGCGCATGCTTGATCTGCTCCAGTGCGCTCATGACGTCGCCACGTGCGAGCGTCGGGATGGCGCAGTGCGTCAAGATGGCGTCCAAGAGTGACGTGTGGTTCACACGCAGCGTCCACTTCAGTTTGCCAGCAGACGCGTGTGCAGTGTTCCTGAGCAGTTCGTCCATGACCTCGTGCACGATCACCAGCAGCTCCGCAGTGGCCGTCACGTGACCGCTGCCGCTCGTCACGATGTCCACCGCGCATTCGGTCAGCGAACGTGGGTGGTAGCATGAAACGACGGCCGTAGAACGCTTATGAACGTGCGCATACGGTCATCCGTTTGCAATATATCGCTATCATTATTTTCTAGTTCTGAGACTCAACACGCGCATAGCCATGAAACAATACGGGTCACTTACGGCAATTTTGAATAACCGCGTCCAGCATGAAAATGATTTTTTGTGCAGACGCATTGAAGCGCAAAATTAAAAGTAAATAACAGCGTTAACGGTCCTGTGGCGTCGCTCGGCATCATCGGTTACTCATATCTTTTATTTTTGTTCTGCGACGATTCAACGCGCAAAAACAAAACAAGAAAGAAAGAACGCCATCGAGTTGGGCGGGGGGAGTGGCGGAGTTATGGCTGTTTAGATCCAAACGAAATTCGACGCGTTTTTCTCCATTCATTCATTATTCAAATGTTTATGTGCTGCGTACCCTTGCGATGATAAATGATGACATGTTTACTTGGTTCGGATACAGTGCTGCACGACACAACAGTGCTCACCATAGACGGTGCCAGCACGGTACACGTGCGCGATGGTGTGCCGCTTGACGAGCGCCAGGCCACTGCGCGCGAGCGACCGTGCGAACGAGTGCCGCAAGTCGACCGGCAACTGCACGGGCAGCCCGCTGTGGTCGATGTAGACGGCTGCATCGTGCGACGTCTGTGCCGCTCGTGGCTGCTGCTGTGCTGCGCGCTCGTGGCACGTGGCGGCGTCGCGAGGCGTCAGAATGCACGACTGCCACGCGATACAGCCGTGCCGACGGAAGATGCCATGCAGCCGCCAACGAACCCACTCGCACTGCACGGCGCGACTGACGTTCGGCTCGATCTGTGTCACATGCAGGCGTTGCGAGCAATGTGTTTTTTGCGAGCAATTTTTTGAAGTTTTGCTTTTGTAGATAAAGTCGTAGCTAGTCTCAATAGAAGAGATTGACGCTCCGTTATAAGTTAACACAATAGTGTTCACAGTCGCAATGGAACACGCAAGCAGACGCGCTCGCTGCTGTGATATTGATGCCGCGTGTGCGTGCGCCGTGCGTGTACTTGTTTGTGACTGTGCAACATCTCTGCGTTATAGACAGAGTGTACTATGATCAGACTAGGACCTTACTCTGATGAGCGTTATCTACATTTTCGTGTTTTCACTGAAGAAAAAGAGCAAAAAAGTAATCTTTCAGCACCACATTGTTATTGATAATATTTTATCATCTGCGTTTTATTCAACTTAACGGACTTCAGATTGCCACTGGATGTTCATTTGGGGGGGGCGTACCAGGAGCAGGTTATTCGGTTATATTGTACTTAGTGTCATAAAATTAAGTTGATGGTTCCCATTGCATCTGATCTGACCAATGATTCATCCTACCATTGCTTGTGCCTTTGTGTGACATGTACTTTTGTTGTTTTTAATCATGAAACACCATCGTTCAGTTATGAGTCAATGCTCTCGAACTTTCAATTTACTATCATCTCGTCTGGTACAGACTACAAGAACATTCCAGACCCCTGGAACACGTTCACCAACCAAATGAGAACACGCTGACATCACTGAATCATCAGAAAGTATCACAAGTTTGAATGCACATACAGCGGCCTGCAACTGACCTCGAATAAAATGCGATTCAAGTAAAACAACAACGACAACGAAACAAAGCCATTCAACAATCAGAGAAAAACACTGTTATCCAAAACAACAGCGTTCGCTTAACCTGCTTGCCTAGAGCCAAAGCCATGATACTAATTCACAACAAAATACACCGACAATTATTTTGATCTCTGCCAATGCGTTCAGCTTTTGTCGATTTTTTTGATAGAACAGTCTCTGATATAAAAAATTCGGCGAAACGCCGCGGCTGGAGCGCTCTTCCTCTTTCCATAGCGAATACGGCCAATCCCTGACATCCACTTGCGTACGTCAGAAGCTGAAGATGATATTCAGTGGAACGGTATTACTTTTTTAATTTCATAGTTGTTTTCTCACAGATCAAGTGTTTGATGAGGCGCATGTAGGAAACGTTGCAATGAAAGTTACTACAAGGATTAGTATCATGAGCACGGTGATCAAGGTCCAACACTATTATTATCTACAATGTGCCCATGCGAGCTTGCACTGGCCAATGTTGCTAATATAGCCCTTTTACAGCTGATTGGGGTATGCGCATTATTGGTGATTTCCGTCACTGTTCATTGTTCACTAGCTGGCGTGGTTGATCAGTAACCTTTCCTAACCGCAATCCTTAGACCGAAATACCACATCAACTCCGACCAGTTGACATGCCATAATCAACGATAATAATCAATAATAAGTAACCTTTTATTGTTTGCGGGTTGGTTCGCGTGCTGCGAGCAAGGGCCATCAGTTGAAGGAATGCTTGGCTGGTCAGTGGCTTGCCGTCGTAGCCGTGCGCAAAAAGCAGCACAGCAACACAAAGAAGGCGAAGGAACTTGGAGAAATCCGATGATCTCTTCAGTTGGTGCATCGTGTGTTATAATTCTTTTTTTTGTATTTTTGAAAACAGGTAGCTGAAAAGATACATTGAACATATTATGGACGAGACAACGGTGACATGATGCTTGTATTTAAAAACTACAGAGTGGCCCAAAAGTAGTGGGTACAACTTTGAATCGCTCTAACTCGCCAACGGTTAAACAGATTGAGCTGAAATTTTGGTCACTTACTCAAAATGCACAAACTTAGACCTCTACCAATTTTTAGCCTAAACGAGAGAACATTGCCTTTGTGCGGAAGCAAAGTTCGAAAAAAAACAAATTTTAGCATGGAAAACAGGATTTTTAATCTCGCATCGGATTTATTCATCGATAACGTCAAAAATTGAGCAAAAGCTGTCAAAAAATCAAAGCTGATCCTTCTCGAAATGTGAACCGCCAGCTTCAATGCACAATCGAGCCCTATTGGCTACTGAGAAGATCACTTTCTGGCACAATTCAGTGTCCACGTGCTGAAGCGGGTTCACGATATTTCTTTCTTCTGTGCTTTTTTTGCGCGCTTAGCATAGGGCAATTGAGGAGTGAAAATAAACATCTTCGCGATTGTATGAAGGGAAATTGAAAGCAGCAATAGTTGCATTTCTCTTTGTGGACGTTATCGATGAATAAATCCGATATGAGACAGAAAAAATGCTGTTTTTCATGCAAAAATTTGTTTTTTTCGAACTTTGCTTCCGCACAGGGTCAAATACTTCTCATTTTGGCTAAAAATTGGTGGAGCTCTAAGTTGTGCTTCCTAAGTAAGCGACTAGAATTTCAGCTCAAGCGGTCTAACCGTTGCCGAATTGGAGCGATTCAAAGTTGCACCCAGTATTTTTGGATCACACTTTGTATTATTACCTACAACCAAACACTGTGCTGAACGAATAAGAATCAAAAACTTATCCTCCCAAAACGAAATACTCTACGTCACTGAATTTTAAAAATGCAGCAACGATGGCACTCGTCACGTAACCCGGCGTTCCGCAACTAAATAAGTCAACCGACTAGTTTGTGAACCTAAAAATTATGAACTCTTAACCACCACGGTGAATTTAATCAGTACTTTGTAACATTCTACTTTTTCGACGTATTAGATAGACAATGTAAAATCAATGTGGTCACCACAACGACTGCGGTATTTTTTATTGTGTTCGCCGATCGCCAGGAGTTAGATTTTACTCGAAATTGCACAAGAACGAAAAAGCTTTTTTCGATTTCCGACCAAACTGCCACGATTGGACGAGTTGTTCCACGATTCCCCACAACTTCGCACCAGTTGAGATTTCAAGTTCGTGCCGACAGATATGCTATGACAGATACCGCAAATCGCAGTGTGGGAGCAAATTTTCAGAAAGTAACGCAACGAACACTACTTGAATACGAATAGAATAGCTCGAAACCGGGCGACGCGAAACAATAAATGCGTTACGACATAGATGGCTGTGTGATTATTAAAAAAAATCTGATTCAGGCCCGAACACAGCGTTATGTAATTAACAACTCACATAATATCTAAAAATGCGGAAGATGCATATATAAGGTAGAATATGGATTTGTGGAAGCAGCGAGAAACTTATTGGTTTGACAAATGGTTTTTTGTCTCTGATGTGGCACATGGGTTTTGCTTTGCAGAAAAACGTAAGACTACTGTCGCAAAGCCCAGAAAGCACGAGGACCTTACAAATGTGTTACAACAACACAATTACCAGGAAAAGAAAGAACGACGATTCGTCAAATTACTATTGTATTTCATTATTCAACAAACAGAAAACGTTTTTTCATCGCATATTTTCTCTCTGCAAGTTGGGTTCTAGTCGCAGTCTAAAACATCGCTTATCTTGCTAAAACTAGAACAACAAACTTCGCTTTAAATTTTTTTAAAAAATTTGGAAAAAAAAACGGAAAAACCTGAAAAAATCCGGATTTTTTTCAAATCAAATACACTTCAATATACGCATTTTTTCATTATTTTGTGCAAAAAGGTCAAATTTGATCGAGCCTTTGGAAGCATCGCAAAGAAAAAAGAATGCGAAATTTTAAAAATTTAAAAGTTTTTAACACAGGACATCTTAACAGTCAAATTTTTTATAACACTGAAACTGCGTACACATTTTATGTTACAGCCAAAAAAAAGGATACAGAAGAAGCAACACCTCCTTCAGAATCGGTATAATACGCATACTGCGCATACAGCATTACCACAAAAAAAATCTCGTGCACACAAAATCTCGTGTATAACTGTGGATTATCTACCTGTGCGCTGAAGAAAAAAATTCTCAGCTCCTTTTACATTCAGAGCGCGAAGCAAAGTTATTTTGGAATTTTAGCGCGAACAACCAATGATCCATATTATGCCGGCATCCACCTGTCCGCTTCGCTCGCGAATGGGTATGATAAACTGCAACTTAATAACTTGTTTTCCACCTCATTGAAGAGGGTCAATAACAAATCGTGGAAGCGTCGACCAGGAACAAACAGTTCGATTTCGCTTCAATATTCCATTGTCATAATAATATGTTTTCACGGAACCTTCTGGCGAAGAACGTGGAATAATGAACGATCGGGCTGCACGCTTATATATTGTTGTTAACGTGTATATAAACCGTTAATTACGGATACTATCACTCTGAACTAATAAGTAGTCACCGTCATACTCCGTTAATTGCTGATTAAAAATTTATGCGTCTTAATCAAAACCATATTTTTGTCAACATAATCAGAATGCATAATTCCGCACTTATTACAGTGGTTTCATGAAGACTTAAAGCACTTTAAGATTGAAAATAACCACCAATTTAATTGAAAATCACCGCAACTAAGTTTAAAAATATTTTAAAAATATTTGAACAACCCTTTTGCTGTTGACAAACGGCAACATGGCAACAACAGCAGCAACAATAGGTGCTTTACAAACTGTTATTCAATAATAATTCTGTTTTTAGAGGCTCCTATTGATTTGCTTGCCGGACGTTTATTGTAACTATAGTCGACCTGGATAATTTGTAGTATTAGCTGATTGGCTGGTGGTTTTGCCTGAATGTCAAGTTCAAAAAAGAAATTTAATCTTTTTTTTGGTTTTTTTTTGATTTTTGATGTGCGAGCATTTGTGAGGCAAATGGTCTTTTGCGGCCGAAGTATAGCGGCCTGAAGGATTGCGGCCTGGACGATAGCGGCCGGAGCATCGCGGCCTGGACAATCGCGGCCTGGAAGATTGCGGGCCGGGGCGATTGCGGCCTGGGAGGATTGCGGTCTGGGAGGATTGCGGACTGGGACAATTGCGGCGCGGGACGATTGCGGCCGAAGTATAGCGGCCTGGACGATAGCGTCCGGAGCATCGCGGCCTGGACAAAAGCGGCCTGGAAGATTGCGGCCCGGAACGATTGCGGCCTGGGAGGATTGTGGCCTGAAAGGATTGCGGCCTGGGACAATTGCGGCGCGGGACGATTGTGGCCCATGAGTTTGGAAATTAATGTAAAACCTTGTTTCTGATTTGGGAGACACAGAAAAATAAAAAGCAGCAGTTTTGATAGCGGAATTTTTGGTTTTGCAACGACGACGACGGCGGCGACCAGGATCCACTGTCCAGATCATATTTCTCCTCTGCTCATTCTTGAAAATTTGTAAATGGCTGCGGAGCCAGTTTGGCAGACATGGAACAGCAAAACTGATGCTTTTTATTTTTCTGTGCCTCCCAAATCAGAAACAAGGTTTTGCATTAATTTTCGAACTCAAATTCCAACTGTTCGCTTTCACAAAGGTGTGCGTTCGATTGCGGCCCATTAGATAGAGGCCGAAGCATTGCGGCCGAAGCATCTCGGCCTGAAGGATAGCGGCCTGAAGGATCGCGGCCTAGGACGATTGCGGCATGAAGGATCGCGGCCTGAAGGATTGCGGCCAGGGACGATTGCGGCCAGGGACGATTGCGGCCAGGGACCATTGCGGCCCACGAAATGTTGGTGCTTTGTCATTGTCTTTGTCGCACGCAACTGGTTATATTATTCCTATTGTTATGCTCGCACACGAGTTTTCATTTTTTTCCAAAAAAGTTGTCTTCTTGTTTATTGATTAGTAATTATTTTTTTTCGAACCCAAAATCGAAATTTTTTATTTTCAACTTTCCTTGTCGCCGAGCCCAGATAGAGATAGATTCGAAAATTTTTTTGGGGGGCAGCCCCCTCCCCATCCCCCCAGAATTTGATCTGAAAAGGTGATAAAGCATGAAAACATCGTGGGCCGCAATCGTCCCGGGCCGCAATTGTCCCAGGCCGCAATCCTCCCAGGCCACAATCGTTCCGGGCCGCAATCTTCCAGGCCGCTATTGTCCAGGCCGCTATTGTCCAGGCCGCGATGCTCCGGCCGCTATCGTCCAGGCCGTTATACTTCGGCCGCAATCGTCCCGCACCGCAATTGTCCCAAGCCGCAATCCTCCCAAGCCGCAATCGCCCCGGGCCGCAATCTTCCAGGCCGCGATTGTCCAGGCCGCGATGCTCCGGCCGCTATCGTCCAGGCCGCAATCCTTCAGGCCGCTATACTTCGGCCGCAAAAGACCATTTGCTTCACAAATGCTCGCACATCAAAAATCAAAAAACTATAAAAAAGATTAAATTTCTTTTTTTGAACTTGACATTCAGGCAAAACCGCCAGCCAATCAGCTAATACTACAATTATCCAGGACGACTATAGTTCCTAATCAAATAGAAATACCGCGAGCTACTCGTAAGCTTTTATATGATCTGAAGGTATTTGGAATGAGTGGATGTTTTAAGAAAACTCTACTCCTTCTAGAACCGGCCAACATATTTGCTCTTCGATTGCTCTAACTGACAAACTGCTAAGCCGCAGTAAGACATCAAAGTTTGCCAAAACTGTAACCAAACCTCAAAACTTCTGCTAAAGATTTATTTTGTACCGCCTTGCTTTATCACTCGTTCGTTTTTTTTGCTCGTATAACGTTGTTCGTCGCTGTGTTCATGAAGTTTTATTTTTCGTGCTCCACTGTACATTTTTCTTTTGTTTTACTGTATGTTTTCTGTTTCTGTTGTGTTTAGGCTTGCCTACTTATGGTGTTTTACACTTCTCTGGTATTATGCCGTGCACTGCAGAATAAAACTGAACTGAAAGATAGGTATAAATTCAGAAAAAAGATCTTTTTACCTTGAGAACATCTCTGTCGTAGCAGTAGGCCACTTCTCGCGCTGGTGTTCTAGCGAACAGTTGCTCCATCAACCAACGAAACTGGCGGCTACGCTCGTTACGCATCGCAGTAAGGCAAGCAGACTGCAGCTGCGTTTCATCCATCGCTGGTAAAAGGTCGCTCTGGAATGAAGGACTTGTAGGAGCTCATCAATAAAATCCAGTCAAACAAACAATTAGTCAACCAATTAACCAACCAACCAACCAACTAAACAACAAATTAATCAGTCAATCAGTCAATTTACGAATCAATCAATCAGCTTCAGCCAGCCGATCGATAAAAAGCAAATCAATCATCACACCAATCAATCAATCAATCAATCAATCAATTCATCAACCAGCCAATCAACCAATCAATCATACCAATCAATCACGCAACATACAACAACAACAGCCCCGCCGAAGGGCGTATAGGCACTTAATGACAGAACACTCGATGGGCGCCCTACTCAATGGCGTTCTGTACGCTTTTCTGGCTTAGCCCTGGCTGAAAACATCGCCTAAAAACTCCAACAACAACAACAACCAAATAATCAACCTGCAGCACATCAGCCATGCTCGGGCGACTCGCTGGCTCGTGATCAATCATCCAGACAAGCAGACGTCGTAATTTCGATCGTTGAGCTTTATTCGGTTCTGATTGAGCAAAGTCGTCCGGCAAGTCTGGTGGGCTGCTTCGCTGGAGGCGCTCCAGGATTGCCCGGCGCTCCATGCCAGCCAGCGGACGGTAGAACATTTCAAACAGAACGATGCCAGCGCTGAATGATGAAGACAGCAAACAAAAATGATGCAAACATTGAACAATTGACACCGCCGCAATTTGCAATGGGCCGTGTTGTTGTGGCATTTCGGCAACTGAATTAGCGTCCTAACTGACGGCGTTCTGTATGCACCCGACCAATCAGAGTTTCAAACTCAGAAAACAAACACAAAAAAGCCACCTGTAAACATCAATCTTTTGCGGAAACTCCAGCGTAGCGCCACTAGTGCCCGCTTTCACGGCTTTCTCCAATTCTGGACTGACGTAATAAACGGTGCCAACTTCCGATGTCAACGCTGCATTGGAGCCTTTGAAATGGCTGGGGGAGAGCAGCGGTGGTTGTGGTGGCCTGAGCCTCGGAGACGACTGCTCAGTTTCCGGCATTGCTGCGCGAGACGCCAGCCTGTCCTGCGTGGCGAGACCGAAATCGCCGATTTTCACGTGGTCGTTCGAGTCGAGAAAGATGTTCAGCTGGAAAATGAAGAAACTGCATTGCACAAAACGTTGAATTGTTCATCTATCAAATGCTGGTATTTCGTTGCCAGAATGTTCGAGCTGACTAAAATGGCGTTATGTATTTCGGACATCTTCTATTGAATAGTTGACAGAGCTGATTATAGCACGGATTTCCACTACACTGCAACAAAAAAACGGAAATATGCTGGAGCAAGCCAATCATAACACAACATAAACATAACAGGAATCCGAAGGAACTTTTTCCTGAAGAACAATAACCAAACTGTTTACCCACAATGACCGTCCCCAAAAAAAACTTTTAAATTTTAATTACAAATGAGCTATAATAGTTTATTTACGCTCCATTCACCTTAGTGCCCTTTTAATATTTTAATACCACCCGGCACCCAAAGTGCCCAATGTGACAGCCTCGTGTACCGGTTTGATGTCCCTGTGAATCATGCCCTGCGCGTGGATGTGTGTCAAGCCCTCGGCGATTTCCCTGAACAGGCGCCACGCGCGCTGCGGCATCTCGAGCAGCTCCAGTTGATCGATTGACTGTCGCAATGTGGACTTTTCGCAGAATTCCATTTGGATGTAGCTGAAACAATACCGATATAAGTCCAGCAAAATAGTAATATGAAGCCGAAAACAGAGTGTGGCGTGGCATAACAACAGAATGCAGAAACGCAGATACTCTGTACGAGGTCTGGGCGTGGCTTACCACACAAGGACACCATCTTACCGTTTTATCACTTTTCCTGATTGTCAAGACAAATTACTACAAAAACAATGTAATGCAGAACGGAACAGCAATCACGAAAAACAACCGAACCCCCAGGTGCAGCTATCACTTGCAAATAAATAAACTCCACTGTGGAATGAACTTAGGGCAACTGCGGTTGGTGTGTAATTTTGCATTACTTGGTACATTTTGGCCATGCACTTCATTGCTAAATTGACACTGAACACAAGAGCACATTACAGAATCTGCAGGTGCACGGTGCTCGGCTGCCCACGTGCCACCCCCGATGATTCACAGGCACCGTTCGCCTGCGTGCGTTCGTTCTCGGGGTCTTTTTCAGACGACCGTGCTTTTTCAACTGCTGCAGTCGAGTCTGATTCGAAAACGATGTCCTGCAAAAAACATCAGTGAATCAGTTCCACTCATTCAGAGACAGTGAACACACGCAAATGTCGTAAATCGGTCAACGGAAACAATACATGCGAGCGGTTTAGGCATTTCTTCCGTGTTTTTTCAATTTTTTTTCAAAAACGTGTCACATCGAAATGACATCTTGTGCTCTGAAACGTGCGCTTTTCACACACACAGTTGACATGACGATCCGTTTGGCTGAGCCGTTCACGAAAATAACACGTGAAGGGGTACATCAAACCGAAATTCTGGGGCGTTTCACAGCAAATGACATCATTTCGGTTCGATACGTTTGAATGACTTTATATACAACACAATCCACAGATTTCTACTTGTCACGTCACGAAGGTTGCTCCAGAACTTACTACTCGCTTTAAAAAGCACCTTGACCACTGATATTCAAGGGCAAGAGGCAAGACCACATAATCTATCAAAACACGATGTGCAAATTGAACTCTGTGTGCCACTCTGATTTCACTTTCAACTGAGCACAGATGTCTCTTTAAACCGGTCTCTTTTTCGTCGACTAAAAAGCAAGCGAAAACATTTAGCCACAAATCTGGTGTTTGAATGCAACCAAACCCGATTCAACCAACCAATCATACCCAGTTCTTACCATAATTCAAAGTTTCGCATTACCCGTATTCTGCAAGAAAGTGACAGGTTTTAGCAAACATGCTGTACCTCTTCGGATGAGTGCCGTGACTTTTGCCGATAGAACGACGACCCGAAGACGTCCAGTTCATTGGACGACTCATCATCCGTGTCGCTCTCGTCGCTGCTCGAGTGTGAACTGGCGCCATTGCTGACGTCAATTGGCGCCTTTGTGGACCACTTTTCGGCCAACAAGCTGCCAGTAATGCTGCCATTGGCAGCACCCCCGAGCTGCGCGGCGCGATGCTCGAACGCACGCAATGCGACAGGCAGCAACGAGTCTGAGAAATCATGTTTGCTTTGCGATTTGCAAAATCCTCAGTTGGTTGTCTTCACGTGATAAACAACGTTCTTTGACTAACACTACGAAGAAAACCGCACGCAAAAAGTCGTAAAACTTGAAATGGATTCCAAAAAAACTCGATCCAAACCAACCATGACTAGCACTAACAGGCGACTTCACGTCCCTGTCTTTCTGCGCAGTCTCTGTTGTCTCAGACGCAGTAAAATTCAAATTTGCCGCCTCCAGCTTTTTGTGCTCAATCCATGCGTTATAGTATCGAACGACGTTCTCGTGGTTCAGTCTGAAAGTTAGTTGGCACAGACTTTGCACACGGCGCCACTGACCGCTGATTAGCTGCAGCGCTTGAATGGAGGGCGTCGGTTGGTCGCACGAACAAGAAGCACGCAGTCAGCGTGTGCAACGAGTTAGGTGAGCGTGAACGAGCTGTACGTGAGGAAAACCACGCAACACCAAACGTCCATAAGAAAGAAACACGAGCAAAAAACCTTGACAGCAGCTTCACTTCGCGCATCACCTTGCGAGTGTACGCACGACTTCGAGGGTTCAGCACGATTCGCTTCACTGCGTAGACGCGGTCGTCCAGTTTGTTTCGGGCCTAAAAGAGAATCTGAAATATGTTTCAACAAAATTCGCGAATCACCCCGCGGAGCAACACTGATGAGACAAACTGCTGACCACCAGGACGCCAGTCATCAAACCACGACCACCAACGGCCCAACACACCCCAAACAGCCTGCAAAATCTCTTTCTACCTCCGAATCACGTCGCCGTAAGCGCCACTGCCGATCTTCCCGAGTTCCACGAATTCTTGTTGAAACGAGTTGTCGGCGGTGCTCTGGACGATCAGCCTCTCGATGCACGGCGACTTCGGACCAGGAGTTGGATGGTTCACTGAGACTATTTTGCGGGCATTCTCGCTTTGGCGTGTTCGCCGGTTTATCGTCGTCAATTTCTGCAAGTAAAACCAAAAGTTGCAACAGTTTTCATTATCGCTTCTTTTCACTGTTCAGAATCTATAAGGTTGAGTGACAGGCAACGTGTGTTGTCATTAGCGGTGTGTTACTGTTACATTCGTCAAACAAGTTCTGTTCTCATGATAGAAACATTTCATTCTCAAAAAAATGCGTGCACGGCACGGCACGTCACGTAACGCCTTGTGTTTTAGCATACTACCGTTCATACGGACGTTATGTATGCACGACAGAGCACGTTA
>JASANC010004956.1:0-14042 GCA_030248135.1 Theristus sp. LFF4_11
ACTGTTTTACACTTTTCAGTAAAACAAACGCGGCGCAAAAATATAGCTTTTATGTACTTGTATCGGTGTGTACCACATCAGAGACTTGAAAAGAGTTGTCGAGCAAAGTCTCTCACTGCTTACACAAAGCCATATTCCTCCTTTTATATGCGTCTCCCGCATTTTTAGATAATACATATATGTAATAATTATGTAATATATAATACAGTGATGAAATATCTTATTTCACTATTCGAAGAACCCACAGTTTTTGTATCATGAAAGCTAACAGCTAGTCCCAACTTGTCGAAAAAATCAACATCGCCTGGTGTGATATCTATTAATTTTGATAGTTGTTGACATAGAATATGTTATATTGAAGCACAGCTTTTTCAACATGTCAAATTAACTACATTATTTTATTTTCCCAAATTTCAAGACACCAGAAACACATGCCTATTATTTACACTTCACGTCTCGGGTTCCGCATACACGTACGTATGTTCCAAATAAAACGAACGAATGAACGTCCTTCTTCCTGTTCCCACATTTTCATTCGCAAAAAAAGCATTATTCTGCTATAATAACTAAAAAAATAACCAGAACTTATCGAGAAAAAATGCACTGTTTTCTGAAGCAACTACTTGCATGTTTGACGGTTTTTGGCTTCCCGTTGGTCGAAACCGACCCGATCAAAAATCAGTCCGCAGCTCAAAAGAACCAATCGGATGATGAGCGACTGACCGACCCCAGCAACCCGGTTGTGTTACGCCTGCTGCACAGCAGCCATCCTCCCGTTCGATTCGACTGCTCCGTTGACAGCGCCCTCAGACGAACCGTGAAATGCCAGGTGCCCGGCATCACGGCAGAGTTCATTGCCTACATCCTCGACAAGGCTGGCCTGCCCTATGAACTCGAGCCGATCACAGGGCCAATTTTTTTGATGGGGAAATTGCTTGTTTTTTTGCTCAGCTGGTCCGTGTTGCGCCGCGCGTTGTCCCATTGCTGTCAGTTTTCAAGCTAAAAACAAAACCAGATAATCAGGGCAGTTAGTTTGCATAAAAAGTCAACCGGCCAAATTCAACACGAACACAGGGTCAAAAAAGCAAGTTTCCTTGAAAAAACTTGGCCCGCGCTGAGCGCAGAATCAATGATCAACAGCAGTGGCGGCTTTGTGTCGGCCGTGTACGACATACTGAGCAACAGTTCATTCGGCATCCATTCAACCTCGATGGCGTTTCGACCGACTTCGGAGCGAATGAACAGGGGCGCTCGGTTTGAGACAAAACTTCGCAGTTACACGCGCTAAAACGTTGCCATGGATTATTGTGCCCACGTTGGTGCCCAAGTTGGCGCCCACACCTTGGTTGCTATGTAGTTTTGCCCTTTTTTGTAGGAGATAGGACGAGGAGAGAGGAAGGGGGCAGTCACTGGATTTGCAGTCACAGGGGAAAATTAGCCAACAACAATCGCTAACAAAGAACAAAGAAAAAGTTAATGCGCAGAAACGCTAATAAGAAAACAACAAACAAAAGTCTCCTTTGTGCTGGTCATGGCGTGTGTTTCGGCTATATCCGTTTCAAAACCGAGCACTCTCTCGTTGCTGATTCCAATTCTCCGAGCAATTCATCGGCTCGTCGCTGGTCGCCGTCACGTCGCTTCAGAGTCGCCACTCACGATGGCCGATCTGGCTTCGTTCGTTGTACGTGCTGTTTTTCGGCTTCTACGATCTCTCCACCGTCGGTGGTCTCGCGTTTTGCGCGCTCTATCTCGCGCTCCATCGAGTGTTCAGTCGGAAACTGCGAACGATGCTAGTCGCCAACCGTAGCGGCAACGACGATTCGTCCAGCAGTCAACCGACGGACCAGAAACTGAATCACCAACTGCACAGCATGACCCTGAGCCTGAATAACGCCTGGCTCGCGCTGTTGTTCACCGTGTTCATGGGTCTCTATCAGAATGGCATCCTCTCGCAGTTGCTCGTCAGTTGGACGCCGGTGCCATTTCGAAACTTCGAGGAACTCGTCGATTTCCTCAATCGAACGTCGACCACCGTGAACGTGGTGACCGATCGGAACACCAGTTGGCTGGAGTATATTCAGTACATTGGCACAGAGTCGTTGGCGTTCAATCGCTCGATTCGACCGTCCGAAGTGAAACGATTGCGAGCGATTTTAGACGCGGTAAATCGCGAACCAAACACAAGGAGACCGTGTCCTGTTGTGTCCTTCTTTGGTGTCCCGTTTTTTTTTCTTGTTTATCTTTGATGTGCACTGCTCAGCTGATTTGTGTACCACGAGTTTTTGGAGGGCAGGTCACCAAAAGGACAATTTCTTTTGTGTGAACGTTGCCGGGAGAAACCATAGCTTAAGAAACTCGCTTTTAAGACGAAAAAACAACCTGAACATGTGACCTCAATTTCAGTACCGAAATGACGGTTGCATCGCCACCGTGGGCGTCCCAGTGGTTGAAAACGTCCACGCTTCTTTGAATGTTTGTCACAAAAAGGCTCCATTCATCAAGAAATAAAACTGACGAAAAGTCGTTTTTTTGCTTTAATTTTGTTTTTATTTGCAGAAAGCGCCGCTTTACGTCGACGAGCTGGGTGGACTGCATCACGCAATTGACTGGGTGGAACGAACTGGTGACGTGCTGATATCCGACAATTTGCTTGTTGGTGGATGTTTCAGAAAAATCAATTTCAATGTTTTGATTTTTAAAAATTGTTATTCTTAAGAGCGAAAGTCGCAACTGAACAGAATCGTAAAGCTGCACCATTCCACATAAAACTTGCAGATCGTCATCGTGCATGGTGTCATCACTCACACTAACAGTGAACCGCGTGCTTTTGCTGACACTTTGAATTTCTTTGGCTCCTATCGAATAACTTGTAGTGCATTGTGTGCACTGTTCCACTTTTCCAATGCAACTCAGATTCGTCATCTGATGCGTACGCGCAACAATTGTCTGCATTTCGTTGATCTGCCATTGCTCACCGGCAACGTTCAGTCCTCTGTGATGCTGTTTCCGCAGACGTTGAATCATTCAATCATCGATCGAATCAATTGGGTAAGACGGAAACAATAATCTTGAAAAAAGACAAACAACATAAACAAGAGCGGTCTGATTGATTGGTTCGTTTCGTTTGGTGTGATTTTTGCGTAAAAGACAAAGCCAATAATAATCACAGTAATTTATCAAACCCGGTCCTTCTGTTGTCGCTGCTGGCGGTTATATTTAAACAGAGACGTGAGGTTAGCTCCTGAGTGTTGTCGCCGAAACGTTCTTCTCTGTATTTTACATTGTAGTCTTTAGTCGTACGAGTGCGCGCAGTTTGGTTTGTTTTCGATTTAAGGTGTACAACATTATAAATTTACCCGAATAGTTTTTCCAAAGTGTTCCCATTTTTGTGTAAATTACCCCAATTTTTGCACGCACTCACTCACGCAGGCAATCGCGACGAGTGGCTCGATGCTGACGGCGCTCAGCGTTCGCTACAGTCGAATGCTACCGTGCAAATTCATCTGTGAGACCCGTCGAACGGCCGAATCGAATTCTTACAGCAAACTGAGCTTTCATCGCCTCTCCGGACTGTTCGTGCTCGCCACGGCGCTCTGCTTTGTGTCGACGATCGTGCTTGCAATCGAGAAACTCGCGCACTTTCGAACGCGGCTTCAAACAACGCGACCGCTGTGTGTGTTGAATGACAGTGATATTGGTGAACAAGGGACGATTACTACTGATGATGTGACAATCGTTAGAAAGATGACTCTGTAAAACATCAAACAGGACGACGCGGTTCAAGTTCAAGTTCAAGTTTATTTGTAAGCCTCACGGCCAGTTCACATCAACACATTCACAAAACTTCCATTATGCAAAACAAACACAATTGATGTCACAAAAAAAACCTAAAGAAACACAAGATTATTGATGAACTTGGTGAATGCATGAATGAAAGCAAGCAAAAAGTCGATGCAAACGAATGGGCAGATGACTGTCTTTGGAATGTATTGTACGGTATGACCGATTGAACATGGCAGCTTTTTTTCAGGGTGCAAGGAGCGCGCGAAATTTGAATGAAAGAATAAGACGTTCAGAAAAGCAATTGTGTGTCAAATTTGCAGTGTTTTTTGTTGTCAAATAATTGTTTTGTGTTTTTTTTTTTTTTTTTGTTGGGTTGTGGGGGGGGTGTTTTTTTTTTTTTTTTTTTTTTGGTTTTTTTTTTTTGGTGTTTTTTTTTTTGTTTTTTTTTGTTTTTTCAGATGAAAGTACATGTGCAATTAATTATGGTGGAAAAAAAATTCGTTTTTAATTAATTTGAAAAAACCTTGTCACAGGCTGTTAGCAAATCAATAATCAAACTCAATCAAGTTTATGAATGATGAATAAGAATGAAAAAAATGTGTGTGCGTCCAATGGAGGCCGCCACAACGCCGCTGTCGGTGACCGTGATATGGCCAACAAAAGTGAGTCGATTTCTGACGAAGACGACGATGAAAATGATGAAGAATTGATAGAGAAGCTGATTCGCGATTATTGCGGCGGCGAAAAAAACGCAAAACAGCGGAATTTTGATTGCTCTGATCAGAGTCGAAGAAAGGCTGCTGGTGCTGACACTGAGTTTGAAAACGACACCGACGACTCTTCGTGCGTTTGAATTAGTTTTTTCATGTTTTTTTGAAATCACTAATTTACTAAATAATTGAAAAATCTCATTTGCGCTTGCGGCTTGGCTTGGCAATGGCAACTTGATTTTGATTGAGATTTTAACATTCAACTTTTTGTGCTGTCAGAGCTGCAAGTTGCAGTAGTGGTTCGGCCCCAGTGGTCTCAGCGTGTTTCCTTTTATGACCGAGGCTTCACATTGGTCTGCTGATATTTTTGCCGAAATCAGCACCGAATGATTTCATTCTGCCGGTTCACCTTCATAAATTTGTCCAGAATTTGTCAAGGTCTCTAATTTTCGCAACACCCTGGTGCAGAATTTGTCAACATCTCTGATTTTCGCAACACCCCGGAGTAAAATAAAACGCACAATTCAAACACTGCTTACTTTTATAAAAACTGACCGCCGGAGGGGAGTAGAATCGTGGAAACGAAAATCACATTGCATCGTTTTTTTTGCAGATACCGCGAGCGTTTGGTCGAGTCACTGCGCGCGGGGCGCCACGGTTGCCTGGTGTGCCTCGAGTCGATCGGTCGCGTCGACGCCGTCTGGTCGTGTCGTCGTTGCTTCGAGACGTACCATCTGGCGTGCATTCAAACGTGGTCGCTGCAGGCTGTTCAGTTGGCCGAGTTGAATGACGAGAAACAGGTGCGGGGGGGGGGCGTTGTCTTTGACGGTTTAGTTCACAGTTGAAAACAGCTTTTATACTGTTGACAACAGCTTTTTAACAGTTTATAAGCGCAACACGAAGACAAAACCAATCTTGGATGGTTTTCTACATGATGGTGATATTTGGACGACTTATTGTGCTCAACTACAGCCCGTCTGTAAATTATATACAACTAGCTGATTGGTTGGTTTGGTTGCACACACGAATACTGTGATGCATGCATTCTGTGTAGGCGAAGTTCGCCTCTCCAACAATGCTAGCACAGAATGCATGCAGTCAACCAATCAGCTAATTGTATAATATAATTTACTGATATGCTGTGGTATTCAGCCAAGGACATCAGTAAAGCCATCCCACATGTGTTTCCATTTTAGGTCACCTGGTGTTGCCCGAAATGTCGAGCGAATTACGCGCGAAACGACCGCCCGACGCATTATCACTGTTTTTGCGGTAAAACGCGCGACCCCGCGTCGTCGCCGTGGACGCCGGCGCACGCGTGCGAGCAGATTTGCGCGCGAACGCAGTCGAATTGCGCGCATCAGTGCCGCATTCCGTGTCACCCGGGCCCATGTCCGCCGTGTCCCATTGTGCGTAACGACGAACGCTTGGAATTATAGGCTGTCAGCAGCTGATTGGTTGGCGGATCAAGGGTGTGGGGGGCAAAAAAAATTTTATGATTTTTTTGGTTGGCGGATCACACGTGTGATGCTCGCTTTCTGTGCCGGAGCGGGTGTACTGCGTTTGATCGAGACAGACAAAACGCAGTCAATCGGCATTGTTGTTACTACAGAGACAGAGAGCCACTGAAGTGTCCGCGTTTCAGATTTTTTCCATCATTCATTGATTCATTCGTTTCATTTCGCAAGAAACAGGAAACTCCGATCAAACTGCCCGAACCGCATCACAGATCGTCAACATTTCGTGCTACTGCGGCGCCAGTGCTCCGGTCGGGCGACGATGCGGCCAGCGCGGCTGGACGTGCGGACGGGCGTGCGAACGAACGTTGCACTGTGGGCAGCATCATTGCGCGCTGCAGTGCCACGAAGACGAGTGCGAGCCGTGCGAGAAGGTGAGCTGTTGCATGTTTGCTTGGATGAGCGAAATGGAATCGGTGAAATTTGGATCTTGTGTGTCAATGAAGCTAGTCTGTTTGATGGTGTGATATCCACATTTCGCAATTGTAGTAGGACCGAGTGGTGTTAAACAATGATGATAGTTTTGTTGTAGCATGCGCGTGTTTCCGAACCACAATTAGTAATTTGGTTCGTTGATGTTTTTCTCTGTCACTCATCCTAGCAAAAGTGCTCGTTTTGAAAAAAATGGAAATTTTTTCCCGGAAATCTGTTGCGACTTGAAGTGCATGGTTTGTGTCAGGAGAGCGAGTTTTTGGGAATTACAAATTTCATACAATGTTGTCCACGATTGGATGAAAGTCGAATCCAAAGTGATCTCGGTAACGTTGTTTTTGCGCAGGTAACCAAGCGTGCGTGTCGCTGCGGCTCGAGCGTCCGCAGCGTTGCGTGCGCCGACGCCGCACACGGCTGGCAATGTGAGCGTGTCTGCGATAAGATGCTCAATTGCGGTAAACATCGATGCACGGTATGATGAGGCCAGTTTACATTGGAGTCGTTCGTGACTTCACTTTCGGTGCATGTGTACTATTGGCAGCTTGCTGATTGGCTGGGATTTTTTGAGGCACATGTTACTTATATTGAGTGGCCGTTCCCGTTATCTGCCAAATAAGTTGTATTTTTGTGATTGCTGTGTTGTTGCTGCGGCAAGAACAGATTAGTCGTTCGAATTCTGACATTTCACTGCGTTTTTCTTTTCTCATTTCTGTGCACCGTAAAGGCCAATTCATTTACGTCACGTCTCCACGTCTCAAAAAACGACAATCCCAAGCAGGTCACGTTATCTTCAGGACGAGTACTCGTTCATACCAGCATTGATACGTGAAGTGACGTGACGTAAAATTCGATACTTCGAGCATGAATTAGCCTAAAGCGAAACGTTTGCTTGCAAAACATAAAGACGCTTCACCAACAGCAGCCGAAAAAGAGTGTAAACGATTGAGTATCCATGCCGACTAGCCAAAAACTCGATTCGCTCTCCTACATTTCCTCTCCGCTGCAGCAAGTCTGTCACTCGGGCGCGTGTGCCCCGTGCGTCCGTCCGGGCCAGGACGCGTGTCCGTGCGGCCAGCAGCGGTACGCCGTTAGCAGCATCGCTTGTGTCGACGAGCTGCCGTGCTGCGGCGACACGTGCGGCAAACTGCTGGCGTGCGGACTGCACACCTGCTATCAGCAGTGTCACCGGTCAGTCGGTGCTTTGTTAGTTTTGTCGAGTTCGGGGGGTTGCTAGAGAATGTGCAGTAGGATTAAACGTGCTACATGGTTGTCAATAATGAGCTTTGAAGTTTGGAATCGTGGAAAGGTATGGAGAAATGTGCAGTCCGATTAATTCAGGTCTATTTTGTTCTGCATGGTGAGCTCTGAAACTTGCACTGAGCGAAAGGCATCGAGCTCTGAGGAAGATGTGTTTTTCTTTCTACAAGTTACGTTTAATACCCGGCCGAACGCCCGATGATCCCTCCTACTGCCGTTCTTTCGGTTTTCATTCAAATTTTCGCGCGCGCGCTGAGTGTCCTGCTAAAAAGTGACAGGTTTACTCGGCCGCACTTGTACCCACGGTTTTCACTCTTGCTTCCCCTTAAGACGAAAACACGATTTCGTTTTTTTTGTGCGCACGGACAGACGTTGTTCTAAATCCCGTGCGTAAACTAACTATGTCTGTAACTGTAATGCATTAAGATGACACACACGACACGATTTCTGAAACGAATCACCGTTTTTTAAGTGTCGTGTCCGTGCGTACGCACAAAGAACCAAATTGCTGAATGCCCCGTTTAAGGCGCGTTTAGCAATTAGTTTTTATTGCGTACGCACGGACACGACACGTAAAAAATGGCCACGCGATTTAGAAATCGCGTCGTGTGTGCTATCTTAATGCATTACGGACACGATTAGTTTGCGCACAGGATTTAGAACGACGTTTGTGCGTACGGACAAAAAACTAAATGGTGTTTCCGCCTTTACGCTTCTTCGCCATCCACTCTCCGGCCCGTTTGCCCATTCCGCGCAACGTTTCCCCATTCCCCACACACAGCGGTGCGTGCCCGCGTTGCACCCAACCGGCCGTCCGCTTGTGTCGTTGCGGTGCACGCGAGCTGACGTGCGTCTGCGGCCAGGACGCCGATCAAGTGACGTGCGACGTCAAGTGCAGACGAATGCGACAATGCGGCCGACACGCGTGCAACCGGAAGTGCTGCGACCGGCGGTTGGTGGGGGCTTGTTTGCGATGAAATTGGAATGGTGGTGTCAAAAGATATTTTGTTCAGTTTTCATCTGATCGACTCTTGGTCGCAGACAACGCTGTCTTTTCTAATAAAATTGGAAAGGTGCTCTCAAAGGAATTTTTTCAATTCAATTTTATTCTACCGCTAACGGCGCAAATAATAATTTGCGTTTTTTTCTCTCGAATCGAGTCTTTAGTCAATTTATGGCATTGACAGAGAGCACTTTCGTTTCCAAACGTTCAGCGTCAACATCAACGTCGTTCATGTATGTTTGTCGCTGATTGCAGCTGTCCACCGTGCGAGCAGACGTGCGGGCGCACACTCAACTGCGGCAATCACAAGTGCACGGCGCCGTGTCACCGTGGCGCCTGTTATCCGTGCACACAGACAGCGGTGGTTGGTTCGCTTTGCTTTGTGCTTTCTTTGGCACGGTTTTTTTCTGAATGCCTCGAGTCACATCGATTGAACCGTTGAAAATTTATCAAGACTCTTGATAGTACCACGCAACGTAAAGGCCCGTTTATACCTGACGTATGCGCATGCGGCACGGCACGTCACGTCACTTTAGGTCGCGTGTTATTGCATACTGCTGTTTTTACAAACGTATGCGTGTACGGCACGTCGCGTCGTTATTGCATACCGTTCATACCTGACGTACGTCGACGTACGCCGACGTACGTTTGCATACGTCTGGTTTAAACGGGCCTTAAAGTGCACAAAACGGAGCGAGTTTCGAAAAAAACCGATAAACGCATTCACATTTCGCACTGCGTTCACAGATCGCGTGTCCGTGCGGCGAGACGCAGCTGCGCGTGCCGTGCGGCGCCCGTCGACGTACGCGGCCGCCGCGCTGTCGTGCGCTTTGTCGCATTCCGCCCGACTGTCACCACGACACGCGCACGGCGCATCTGTGCCATGCCGGCGAGTGTCCGCCCTGTAAGCAGACGTGCCGCTTGAAGCTGGACGCTTGCGGACATGCGTGCCTCGCCGAGTGCCACACCGCCGTCATGGTAAGCGGCGTTGTTGTTTTTTTTTTTGATTTTGGTTTCGCCTTTTTTTCTCAATTCACCAGTCGAATCGAGTGTTACATGCACCAGACCGGTGCGAGGTTGTGGTGTACCACGGAGCGCGTTCCGCACGCTGGAGGGGTTCGTCTCAAACTTCAACCATCACTCCGATTTGAGAGTGTGGCCGAAATTTGAACTTTGAAATTTGAGATGCGCCGCTCCATTGTCCACCAAACTCCAGCGTGAGTTCTCGTAGCTGGCTGCGCAAGTGCCCACCAAGCCCAGTGGTGATTTGTCCGTAGACCATTGTCGCGTCTGTAACGCAGGTGTGTGGCTTTCACCTACCGTTCTGTAGGTGGAAAGTTCGTCGAACCTCGATGCGGACAAGACACACAATAGAGAAACTAAAGTGACCAACAACATCTTATGGTCTACTCCAGAGCCGAGGGTAAATTGGGCTCAGGGCAGTATTGCCCGTTTTCGCCGGAGTTTGGTACCTAATGGTTTCCGGAACCGGCGCGCGAACAAATAAAAAATTAAAAAATATTTGTCATTGGTTTGTTCTGAATCCGAATTCGTAGGTGGACATTAACGCGCCAAAAAGCGACGTCAACCAAGGACAGTCGACCAGCACAACTGCAACGAACAAGAAATCGTCGTCGTCGTCGTCGCAGTTCTGGAATCGGCACGAGCCGAAATACGAGCGGCGTGCGCTGCCGTGTCCGCCGTGTCGCACCGGCGTCACAGTGCGCTGTCTGGGCGACCACGAACTAGCACAAATGCTATGCGCCGAACGTCGGCCGTACTCGTGCGGTCGCAAATGTGCTAGTCGATTGAAGTGCAACAACCATTACTGCTCGATGACTTGTCATAAGGTGCGTCCAGTGTCACTTGCCTGCGATCTCATGGTGATTCAGATTAATTGGATTATGGAGTCCCTTTTTTGATTCGGGGTTTGTTTGTCGCCTAGCCGGCTTGTTGGGTTCACGCCGTAGTTTCATGGTAAATGCCTCACATGAAAACCATACACTTTGATTTTCACTATGTAAATCCACCACATACAGTCGAATTCTAAATTATAGGGTATCAGCTGATTGACTGGTGGTCACGTGCTTGCATGCGCTTCATGTGGGAACCAAACTCCGCCCCCACAGTGTCCTTTCACTCCTTATTTTGTGGAACTTTTGTCAATCAGCTCAAAACAGCGATTCAGTCCACAATTCACAGGTTTTCACTCAACCGAAGGCGGCAAGAAAGCTGAAGCACTAAAAAACCAGATAATCTATTTATGATGATCACTTTTTGCTTCAGAAACCGGACGGTGCGCCGAACCCGGACACGGCTGCCGTTGAGGCAGTGCCATGCGAGGACTGTCACGCGATGTGCTCGTTGGAACGACCAGCTGACTGCACGCACACTTGTCCGTTACCCTGTCACCCGCCACCTTGCAAGTGAGACCATTCGCAACATTAAGTCTCGTGTTTTCTGTTTTTTTGTTGGTATCATGGCTGATTTTTTACTGAAACTGAAATTCTCCGGTACCGCTGTTGTTTTTTTTTGTTCCGGCTTCAATGAAATTTCACGTGCATCAGAAAACAGCGGGTTTTTTTTCAGACCGTGCGGTCACGGTGTGAAGGTGCGGTGTCACTGCGGCGTGAATGAGGTGATCATCATATGCAGGTGCGAGCATTGTTTGAAAACCGAGCACTTTTTTAACGTGTTTTGTTTTATTCGTCTTTTTGGCAGTTACAAACAAACACACAGGCACACGTGGGTTGACACGAACGCACTGGTGTAGTACTGTGCGTTTGTGCTTGCGTTTGTGTGGGTTTGCTTGTGACTGTTGTATGTGCAATTAGAGGTGGAATGTTTTCGGAAAAATATAGTTTCGTGAAAAAATTCCAGAAATTTTCCAGAAAAATTTCGGTAAATTTTCCGGAAATTGTTCACGTGCCATCTCTATGTGCAATATTATTATGTGTTTCGGTTTTACTACGCTACTAATGTTCGAAAATCGCCACGTTGACAGACCCATCCATCCATCCATCCATTTTATTTCGCGAAAAAGCAGGAAACGAAAGGAAAACCAAAATCCATAACAAAACAATCCGCTTTCCCAGCAAATGGACGTCATGTGCGGTTGCGGAGCGCGCGCGTCTGCGTCTGTGCGGCAACGCGTGCCCGCGCCTACTTGAGTGCGGTCACTCGTGTCGCAACAGCTGCCACGAGGGCGACTGCTCGTCGAGAGCGGACTGCACGAAACGCGTCACGCTGTGTTGTCCGTGTAAACGACGATCACTGAAGATGCCTTGCGGAAAGGTGGCGTGATCATTGATTTGGCAGCGTTTTTATCATTTGAAGACCCCCTCCCCTTGCTCCCCGCCACGCCCGCCGATTTCGAAAAAACCCATTGTAACCAATTTCGGGCGGGGCGGCCATGCCGTGAGCCAATTGATCCGCATATTACGTGAAATTGGGGTAGACTCCTCCGCTCTGTTTTAAAGTGATCCAAGCCAGCGTTCGATTTGAATGGGTGACTTTAGCTTAGCTAAAGTTTAGCTGGTCGACGTTTTGAGCACAGTTTCGATTGTTTCTTGTAAAAACGACGGATTTCGTGTAGGCCTTCACCGAGCAAGTGCAGCTGCACTGTGACGCAGAGTGTGCCCGGGTGAAAGCGTTGAGTGAACGTAGGTCAACGGAAACGAGTGCCACAACGGAAGCGGAACAAGACAACACGACTCAAGAGACGCAGGTAACAAAATTTTTGGTCTGAGTATGTGGGCTTTCTTTCGCAACATTCTCAATTCACTATTATACAGATAGTAACAAACAAACACTCGCTGTCACACGTCACAGGAGAGGATGCAGTGTAGTAGAAAATGTAGATGTAGAAAACTTCAGTAGTTCAGTAGTGCCACCGCCACGCCACTGAGTTCCTGAATGACATGATGAAACAGTATCACTCAAACAGTAAACTAATTTACTAATGTCTGCTTTTCAACGTGTGATGTGAGAAAATTGAAGTGTGTTGTCTGATGAATTTATTCAGTCGCGCTCCAATGGTTTTGCACTACTGGTCGACAAAGCTTTTATAAAACTGCTCCTTGTGGCCTCGAGTGAGCACTAGCTTTGTTTCCGCTCGTTTGCAAGTATTTATTCGACTGCAAATCAGACATGTTCCTATCCTAGGGATGGAAAAAACCGATTTTTTATTTTTTTGTGAAAAGAACCAATTTTTTCCGGTTTTAAACTGTTTTTTACCGGGGCTTTTTTTCGAAAATGGTTTTTCAACTTCAGAATATTGCTCTGGATTTTGCCAAACACGCAATAGAGCAAAAAAGCTGGATAAAACCCGTTCTGGTCGTTTTTGCGAACAATAATCAAAAGTTTTGCTTTCTCCGCGCAATTGAGTGGTGGATTCGACAACTAAAATTTTAGATTTGTTTCGACAACTGAAAATTCAAATTTTCGATTGAAAAAACATTTTTTAAAATTTTTGGCTTGAAAAGGGTTTTTGGCTTATTTTTATGAAAAATTCCGGTTTTTGTGCCATCCCTAGTTGTTCCGTGCCATAAAAACATTTTTGCAGGAGAAATTGCCAAAATCACGTCGCAGTCGAAAAAAACGTTGCACACAAGACGAGAATGAGCGAAGTGGATTCTTCAATAATCATAAACGAACAATTTTTATCGCGGGATCTGTGGTCTTTGTTCTGGTAGCCATTCTGATTTCTTGGTACCTTACTGCAGTGTCTTAGCTGCCTCATTTTAATATGTGTGAACATACTTTTTGCATGCAATGAGCAGTAGTATAGAGCGGGTAAAACTGATGTAACCAAAAGGCATGACATTCCTTTATCTGGCATCGCAATTTATTAAACATGTGAATGTAAAAAAACGTTTTTAATGACCTACGTAAAACTTCAAATTATTGTGCAGACATTCAAATGCTACTTATCACCACGCAGAACACATTAACGAATAGGACACCTGCTGTACGGACAAGACACCGGACACCTGTTCTGCCACATTTTTGACGTGCAGTCTGTTTAAAAAATCTATTCAACCAGCTCAAAACATTTAAATACTTGTATAATTTTTTTCAATGCAATGTATTTTAAACTTTTCAGACGTCAGTACATTTTGATTTTTTTTAAATGAAGCAGCGATGAAAGAGTTTTATCATGCGGATGCGCGAGCGAGCGCCAGCGAGCGGACAGCGCATCACGCATAATATGAGCCGTTATCCCCTCGCGCGCTTTTTTCAAATTTGCTCGCTGCGTCCAGCGAGCATAGTATAAGCCACAAACTTGGTTCCGTGCACACGAAACGAACACCCAAAGTTGTGCTTGGAGCCGCGAAAAAT
>JASANC010004958.1:0-25998 GCA_030248135.1 Theristus sp. LFF4_11
CCCCAACACGCAGAAAAATTAGTGAATGAAAAACATGATAAAACAAGGTACAGTATGGCCGATTAAGTAAGGCAGTCGTTGTATTCTCCCTAAGGTGGGATGAGTCGCAGACTAAGAGATGTCTTTTTCAAGAATGCCAAGATAATTCCGAATCGTGTGGGAGCTAAAGAAAGAACAGAATAGCACGAAGAATCAATTAGTTAAAAAAAAACACGTCAAGTTTGACACACTATTTGGTTTCTGAACGTCTTTTTCTTTCATTCAAACTTTCGCTCGCTCCTTACACACTGGTAAAAGCTGCCATGTTTAGCCGACCATTCCGTACGATCAAAGACTGTGTATAAAATACACGGTGATCCAAAACTCGCCAAGAAAATACACGTTCGCGTCAGCCAATGAGTCGACGGTTGAAGCCATAAAAATTTAAAACATACAAATTTCAAAACTTCATTCAACATGGACACTCCAGTTGACCACAGCAGAGCTTGAAACTTTCTTTTTTTCTTGTGTGTTGAGAGTATGTACGTACGTGAAACATCAGTCAACTTTCAATGTGTGCCAGCCAAATGCCAATTACAACAATTGAAGTTATTGTTTCTGTTCTTTCACTGAAAACAAAGACAGCGGACAAATTTATTCTATTTAATATTTGTTTTATATAGATCACACGTCGCAACAAAATGTCAAAATTCAACCAAAACACGTAGAAAATAATCGACCGGTAGATTTAACGTTGTTGCTTTTCTTTACAACTGCATAGGCATGAAATGATTTTATAAAGCGAACCACAGATAAATGCTGTACATATTGACATTTTTTCTTCATTAAAATAAACTCTGCGCCATGAACTCTAGCCGCTCGACACTCTGTGCGCTGGTTGGTTGAATGAACTTGCGCTACGAGACACACAGGAAATTGGCGTCGCCAATTGTGAGCTCCGCTGTGGTCGGTGAAACTGTGTCGGCATTTGCTGGCGGGGGCGGAGTTCGGTGTGCACAAAAAAGCATGCCTACCGCAATAATCACCCGCGAAGCAGCTGATTCCCGATAATTTACACAGTTCAACTGCCACTGAAAAGCCTTTCCTGTTTATTCCATTTGAATGCTTAATTGAGTCGCACAATGAACCTTACCATTTCAGTGGCTCCAGAGGACTCCGGAACGAGCGACGTGGCCGGTCGGCATCGCACGTGCTGCACGGCAGCGGCGTCTCGACCGGAATGCGAGGCCGGACGAGCCAGAAGATGAGGTTTGCTTATCTTTGCTAACAACAATTGAACGTGCTATACACTGTATGAGGTAAAGGCGCTAGTTATGCTGAAACGAACTGCAACAGAATGATCAAAACATTGCCAAAAAAAGTTGACCGTGCTATACATTGTACAATGGTAGACGCGCTTGTTTTGCTGAAACGAACTGTACACAGGGTGATCAAAAACGTCGTGATACATTGTAACAATTAGGTTGTTTTTGCTGACAAAAGTTGAACGTGCTATACACTGTATATGAGGTAAAGGCGCTAGTTATGCTGAAACGAAA
Source organism: Theristus sp. LFF4_11 (assembly GCA_030248135.1). Taxonomy (NCBI): domain Eukaryota; kingdom Metazoa; phylum Nematoda; class Chromadorea; order Monhysterida; family Xyalidae; genus Theristus; species Theristus sp. LFF4_11. The sequence continues at coordinate 1,539 of JASANC010004958.1, forward strand.
CTGTACAGGGTGATCAAAAAACATCGTGACAACAATCACTTAGGTCATCTTTGACAATAAAAGTTGACCGTGCTATAGTTTCTGATGAGCGATTATTGTAATTATTTCGTGTAATTTTTTGTGATATCCTATATAATGTGATCATTTTTCCTGTTATCTCCGTTGTTCTCCAGTCCACTAAATATCGCCACTGTCTCGCTACAAACGCGCTTGTTATGCGGAAACGAACTGTACAGGGTGATCAAGAAACGCCGTGACAATAATTAGGTTATCTTAAAAGCTAACAAAAGTTGACCGTGCTATGCACTGTATGAGGTAGAGGAGCTAGTTATGCTTACAGGGTGATCAGAAAATGTTGTGACAACAATTAGGTTATCTTTGCCAACAAAAGTTGACCATGCTATACATTGTACAATGGTAGACGCGCTTGTTTTGCTGAAACGAACTGTACAGGATGATCAAAAAACGTCGTGATACAATGTAACAATTAGATTGTTTTTGCTAACATATGTAAGTTGACCGTGCTATACACTGTATGAGGTAGAGGTGGGAGGCGCTAGTTATGCTGAAACGAACTGTACAGGGTGATCAAAAAACGTCGTGACAACAATTAGATCATCTTTGCTAACAAAAGCTGAACTTGCTATACATTGTACAATGGTAGAGGTGCTAGAACGAGCTGTACAGGGTGATCAAAAAAACGTCGTGACAACAATTCGGCTATCTTTGACAATAAAAGTTGACTGGGCTATAGTTGATGAAGGGCGATTGTAATTATTTCGTGTTATACGTGATATGCTATATAATGTGATCCTTTTTTCTGCAATCTCCGTTGTTCTCCAGTCCACTAAATCGCTACAAACGCGCTTGTTATGCGGAAACGAACTGCACAGGGTGATCAAAAAACGGCGTGACAATAATTAGGTTATCTTAAAAGCTAACAAAAGTTGACCGTGCTATGCACTGTATGAGGTAGAGGCGCTAGTTATGCTTACAGGGTGATCAGAAAATGTTGTGACAACAATTAGGTTGTCTTTGCCAACAAAAGTTGAACGTGCTATACAATGTGCAATGGTAGACGCGCTTGTTTTGCTTAAACGAACTGTACAGGGTGGTCAAAAAACGTCGTGATACATTGTAACAATTAGATTATTTTTGCTAACATAAGTTGACCGTGCTATACACTGCACGAGGTAGAGGCGGGAGGCGCTAGTTATGCTGAAAGGATCTGTACAGGGTGATCAAAAAAACGTCGTGACAACAATTAGGTCATCTTTGCTAATAAAAGCTGAACTTGCTATACATTGTACAATAGTAGAGGTGCTAGAATGAGCTGTACAGGGTGATCAAAAAAAAACGTCGGGACAACTATTAGGCAATCTTTGACAAGAAAAGTTGACTGGGCTATAGTTGATGATGGGCGATTATTGTAATTATTTCGTGTAATCATACGTAATATCTTGTATAATGTGATCATTTTTCTGTAATCTCCGTTGTTCTCCAGTCCACTAAATCGCCACTGTCTCGCTACTTGACGTCTATACATTGTACAATGGTAAACGCGCTTGTTTTGCCGAAACGAACTGTACAGGGTGATCAAAAAATGCTGTGACAACAATTTTATTTTTTGTTCTTTTTTCATAAATTTCTCTGGAACGAGCGGAATGAAGGACAGACGAACTCACTGTTTCTTTAGTTCCAATCAAGTTTTGCAAGCTTCTGTAAGAAAATAATATGGATAGTGTCGCAAATTTAGAAAACTGCTTCAAACTTCAAAGATACATGGGTCACAAAGACTGTGAAGCATTCAAACAAGCATATTTTGACTGTGGCGTGGAAAGGCCTGTGCAGACTACACGTGATTCCGTGCGTTGTTCTACGAGAAACAATGTTGGAACGGAAGATTACCTGTATTGCAACCTTCCGTTCCCGTTTTCATTCAAAACGCAATAATTCAAAAAGCAATTTTACAGGATGCAACCGACGAGAGCGAGGAGGCGCCGACGTCTCCGGTTCGTAATGTTTGTTGATCACGTGACCTTTTCTCTGATTTGCCATTCGCAAACGAATTGATTTCACTGTTGTAAATTCGTTCGTTTTCACACGTAACCTCTAGTTTTTGTTGTCACATTGCACCTGCTGCTGAACGTGTAGTGCATGCGCACAGGGTGATGCAAAATAAACACTACAGTGAGGAAAAACTGACTTATTCTCGTGACTGTTGGCTCAACGTTTTGCCATGAAATTAGGAAAACACTGCGTGAGAAATATGTTTGCTGTTGTCTGTGTTAAATTTTGTTTGAAAAGTCTAATTTATGGATGCACAGCAAAATTTTGAAGTCAAGGATAAAGGTCAAATGAATGCATACTAAGTTCACCGCGTTGCTGTGCTTCATGTGATTTTGAACTTTCAAACGAAATTTTCAGCACAATGGCAAACATATTTCTAAAGTGTTGTTTTAATTTTCAAACGAATACATCGACCAAACACAGATTTTCTGAACGCGCAGTTTTGCCCACTGTGGGTTTTTACAGCATCCTGCATTTCGTGAACACGTCGCTAACACAGTGAAAGTGAACCCTCAATTGGTCTAAACAAATTGCTTGAAAACTTTCGTCCATCCATTACCACAAAGATTTCGTTTCATTCACACGGATGTCAGAGAGATTTGCAAAAAAATGTAAATGAAAATGTCAAATAAAAATTGTTGCATTTTTCAGTATGATCCATACGCCTTGTCGAGTTCATCCAACTCGCGTCGCGACAGCATCCGTGCAGCGGGCCCAATGCGTCTGGCACGCAACGAACGTCGTGTCGGTCCACGGCCGCGTTTCGTGCCGTACTCGGCGGCTGACCGTGAATCGGAAGAAGTATGACCTATTTTTTTGAACGTGTCACACTGAAATGACGTCACGTGCCGCCAAACATGCGCTTGCCGTTCACAGCAAACGAGACTTTCCGTTTAGCCGGTTTCTTCCCGCAAACAACTGATGAATGTCGAATCAGTCACATCAGTCATCAGACACATCAGTCACGCAAAACTGATATTTTAGTGCCTGTATTTGACAAACAGGCGTTTTTAAACCAAATGACGTCATTTTAGTCCGGACACGTTTGAATAAATCCACAATATTAATGAACTTCCCGGCAATTTATTCTTTGAAAAAGCCCTTTATCTGCAACAGGCTCGGCTTTATTGAGAAGGAGTGGCTTATTTATTCAACCACACTGTACTTTTCACAGCTGATAAAAGATCATGGTTGAATGAAACCCAAAATTCTGGCATATGTACTTTAATCTTGCAGTACACTATTCTATTCTTGCACTTCGCTTTTTCACAGAAAGCTGTGGTTGTGCAACGCATTCTTCAAATTGTAGTTTTTTTCAGAGAATCGTGTGTGTATTTTTTTATTCTCGAGTAATCTCGCGGAATTTTTTAATGTTCAAAAAGTTTCTCTACGAATTGCTTTTCTCTCGGCTACCAATCTGTGCGTTTCGAAACGTTTCTCATTCGATATATGTTCTAGGACGACGATGATGAGGAACAAGAGGAACAGCACCAGGAGCAGGAGCAGGCTGTGGCGCCTGATACCACCGAACAGGCGCGCTTCCTGCCGCGCGCTGCAAAGAGAAAGTGCTGCCGTAGGATGGCGCAAATCCTGCAGGTGAGCGAACGTATCGTAGTTATTGTTGGTTGGTTGGTTGGTTGGTTCCTTGCGAATCAATATACACAGGGAAAACCAGTTTCAATATGCTCTAAATATGTGCATAATTTTGGCATGTTTGGGTATCCGCATATGTGCTCAAACATGCCAGAATATGCGAATCATGCTCACTTATGCGACATATTTGTGAACAGAAGCATAATTGAGAACATAATTCAGTGGTACCTCCGCATCACATAATTACGGCGTATATATGCGTATTTGCTGACATACAACAGTGATATTTTTATGTTATTTCAATTTTCAGCGATAACTTCAATTTCCTTCATAGCTAGCTGTTGATTTTAGCTGGTGACACACTCACGCACACACACACACGTATGCCAAGCATGAAGAACCGTCGGTGTGCTGATCACCGACGGTTTTACTGGTGACACACGCACACACACACACGTATGCTAAGCATGTATAACCGTCGGTGTGGTGATCACCGACGGTTTTACTGGTGACACACACGCTCGCGCACATGTGCTAAGGATGTAGAACCGTCGGTGTGCTGATCACCGACGGTTTTACTGGTGACACACGCACACACACACGTATGCCAAGCATGTATAACCGTCGGTGTGCTGATCACCGACGGTTTTACTGGTGACACACACGCGCGCGCACATGTGCCAAGGATGTAGAACCGTCGGTGTGCTGATCACCGACGGTTTTACTGGTGACACACGCACGCACACACATGTGCCAAGCATGTATAACCGTCGGTGTGCTGATCACCGACGGTTTTACTGGTGACACACGCACGCACACACATGTGCCAAGCATCTAGAACCGTCGGTTTGCTGATCACCGACGGTTTTACTGGTGACACACGCACGCACACACACGTATGCCAAGCATGAAGAACCGTCGGTGTGCTGATCACCGACGGTTTTACTGGTGACACACGCACACACACACACGTATGCCAAGCATGAAGAACCGTCGGTGTGCTGATCACCGACGGTTTTACTGGTGACACACGCACACACACACACGTATGCTAAGCATGTATAACCGTCGGTGTGGTGATCACCGACGGTTTTACTGGTGACACACACGCTCGCGCACATGTGCTAAGGATGTAGAATCGTCGGTGTGCTGATCACCGACGGTTTTACTGGTGACACACGCACACACACACGTATGCCAAGCATGTATAACCGTCGGTGTGCTGATCACCGACGGTTTTACTGGTGACACACACGCGCGCGCACATGTGCCAAGGATGTAGAACCGTCGGTGTGCTGATCACCGACGGTTTTACTGGTGACACACGCACGCACACACATGTGCCAAGCATGCATAACCGTCGGTGTGCTGATCACCGACGGTTTTACTGGTGACACACGCACGCACACACATGTGCCAAGCATGTATAACCGTCGGTGTGCTGATCACCGACGGTTTTACTGGTGACACACGCACGCACACACATGTGCCAAGCATCTAGAACCGTCGGTTTGCTGATCACCGACGGTTTTACTGGTGACACACGCACGCACACACATGTGCCAAGCATGTATAACCGTCGGTGTTCTGATAACCGACGGTTTTACTGGTGACACACGCACGCACACACATGTGCCAAGCATCTAGAACCGTCGGTTTGCTGATCACCGACGGTTTTACTGGTGACACACGCACGCACACACATGTGCCAAGCATCTAGAACCGTCGGTTTGCTGATCACAGACGGTTTTACTGGTGACACACGCACGCACACACATGTGCCAAGCATCTAGAACCGTCGGTTAGCTGGTCACCGACGGTTTTACTGGTGACACACGCACGCACACACATGTGCCAAGCATCTAGAACCGTCGGTTTGCTGATCACCGACGGTTTTACTGGTGACACACGTTAACTTCACACGGACTCAAAAAATACAAACTACAATAAAACAGACAATTTACGACACATAAGAAAATAGTTATGTCGCATAATAGAGCAAATAAGGAATTACATATGCAGCAAATACGCATTGTGCGTCGTCAGTCTTTCCGGTTTATAGGTATGCTCACAAATATGCGGAAAGCATGTTTGTGAACATTGCTATGTAATTATGAAGGAATTATGCTCAATTATGCCATAATTGTAGCGTTTCCATATACGGACGCCCCACTTATGTTACGCCAACATGTGCATATTTATATACGGACGCCGCCGGTATGTTACGCCAAATCATATTACTTATGCGCATAAAGTGTAACGTATTTGAGGCATAAGTGCGACATAGAGACACTCGTTTTCCCTGTGATAATATTCTGCTGTCGTTGACTGAATAAAAAACGTGTGATATTGATTGGATCTGTTAAACAGGACGAGCAGGAATCCGACGACGAGGAGCGTCGTGACCGAAAGAGGGCGAAGCGCGCAGACGACTCGGACGATGACGATGAGCGTCGTCCGAAGTCGAACGAAACGCGCTTCAAGGGACATCGGGCCAACCGTGCAAAGGCCGAGCGCGCACAGCCGGAGCCAGCGGCGGACGCTGAGGTTGAGGCGGAAGCGCAAGCCCCGAGGGAACCGGTAGCTGCTGTGCCCGCGGACGTCGCAACTGTTGAAGTTGCTCGTGCGGCGACCGTCGCCGTGGCTGGTAAGCTTGTCAGTTCCGATTATACTGCACGTGTTCCGAGATCAAGAACCCCACACACGAGCAAAAATTTGGCACTTTTCGCACAAAGCAAAAATCATGTTCGCCTATTTTTCGAATGTGTCGGACACCGAAATGTGAGATACGTTCGAGTAGCGTGTGCGTGTGCGTGTGCGTGTGCAGCAAGTATTGCAAAAAAAAACATTTGCATCATGCACTGCACTGCACTGCTTTCTGCACTGCACTGCAACTAGAACTGCACTGCTTATTTGAAAAGTACAGCTAGTCAATTTCGGTCTTTTTTTTATACAGAAGTGCAATTTTCAGTGCAGATTTTGTTGCAATCCAAGAGTTTTTTTGTCTCGTGTCCATGCATTATTTGTTTTCCGTACGTTATATTTTTAGCATTGGTCAACTTGACTCACATGCACATTTGCTGAGTGTTATCGGTCAAAAACGTCAATTGATAACACCAGTTTCAATAAAAAACTAAGTGTATTAGCTTTCATATTGGTTCCGAGACTTAATGAGCGCGCATGCGTGTGCGTGTGCATGTGCGCGTGTGTGCGTGTGCTTGTGCGTGTGCTTGTACGAGTGAATTTTCGTGTGTGCCTGTGCGTGTGCGTGTGCGTGTGCGTGTGCGTGTGCGCGTGCGTGTGCGTGTGCGCGTGCGCGTGCGTGCGCGTGTGTACGTGTGTGTGTGCGTGTGCGTGTGCGTGTGAGGCGTGTGCGTGTGCGTGTGCTGTGCGTGTGCTGTGCGTGTGCGTGTGCGTGTGCACTGCGCTGCATTCTGCCCTGCATCCTGCACTGCAACTAACTAAAACTGCACTGCATATTTGAATGGTACAGCTAGTCAATTTCGGTCATTTTTTATACGGAAGTGCAATTTTCAGTGCAGATTTTGTTGCAAGCCAAAATTTCTTGCCTCGTGTCCATGCATTTTTTGTCCTCCGTACGTTATATTTTTAGTATTGGTTAACTTGACTCACATGCACATATTTGCTGAGGGTTATCGGTCAAAAACGTCAATTGATAACACCAGTTTCAATAGAAAACTAAGTGTATTTATTAGCTTTCATATTGGTTCAGAGACTTAATGAGCGCGCATGCGTGTGCGTGTGCGTGTGCGCGTGTGTGCGTGTGCTTGTGCGTTTGCTTGTACGAGTGAATTTTTGTGTGCGTGTGCGTGTGCGCGTGCGCGTGTGCGTGTGTTTTTGTGCGTGTGCGCGTGCGCGTGCGCGTGTACGCGTGTGTGTATCCTGTGCGCGTGCGCTGTGGATGTGTGAGCTGCGCGTGCCTGTGCTTGTACGAGTGGAGGTGCGCCTGTTTATTGCATGTGCATGTGCTATTGCGTGTGTGCGTCTGTGTGTGCGTGTGGGTGTTCTGTGCGTGAGCGTGTGTGCGTACTTGAACGAGTGGATGTGCGCGTGCGCGTGCGCGTCCGTGTGCGCGTGCGTGTGTGCGTGTACGTGCGTGTGCGTGTGCGTGTGCGTGTGCGTGTGCTTATGCTTGTGGTGTGCTTGTGCTTGCGCATTGGCTTGTGCGAGTGGATGTTCGTGTGCGTGTGCGTATGCGTGTGCGTGTGTGAGTGCGTGTGTGTCTGCGTGTGCGTGTACGAATGGGTAAGCATTCACCAGATTATCATTTTGGTTCGCCTTTTCAGGTATGTTTATCTCTTCAAATGAAACGAGGTGGTGAATGAAAGTCCGGGTTTTGTTCGTGCATGACTGGGCGTCCACGTCGCTTCAGTCTAACACGTTTATCATCAAAAGACTACAAATGTGGAACTTTTGCAGTGGCGGCACCAACAGTCGCTGAGCAGTCGACGGCTTCGTTGGGCGCGATGCTTGGCGACGAGGCGTTTGGCGCGATGCTTGCCGACGAGGCTCCGTCGGGCAACTTTTCCGAGTCCCAGTTCAACGCGGACAGTGAGTCACCTGATGTGTTTCACGCAAAAAAACATTTGCATCATGCACTGTACTGCATCCTGCACTGCAACTAAAACTGCACTGCACATTTAGAAAGTCAAGCCAATCATTTTCAGTAATTTTTTTTAAACAGACGTGCAAGTTGCAGTGCAGATTTTGTTGCAAGCCAAGATTTTCTGTTTCGTGTCCATGCATTTTTTTGTCCTCCGTACGGTTTATTTTTAGCATCGGTCAACTTTGACTCACTTTGACTGCACATATCAGCTAGGTGTTATTGGTCAAAACGTCAATTGTTGACACCAGTTTTAATAAAAAAAACTAAGTGTATTTATTAGCTTTCATTTTGTTTCCGAGACTCAATGCGCGTCTACAGATTGGTAAACAGTTTCATGTACGACGCGGGAATTCACAATTGCCACACAAAAACGGATACTAGCTTCCTTGAGTCGCAGAAGAACCTTAAACATTCAGAGTAACAAAGATCAACAACGTTGTTCAATTGACGCATATTATTTGTGCCATATGACCGATGATCACGGCCGGGCTCACCACAAACGATATTGTGGCCCTCGTTCAGTCGTTTATCGAGAGACCCAGAACACTAGATTAGTATGGTTATATAGGAACAGAAGTTCAATGAACACAATAATTATCACATGAATCACCTGTAATTACCTATTATTATCAGCTATACATAAACGCAGCCTCGTTTGCCCGCCGCGAGTTACTTGATGAAGCGGAGCGCCAAAATTTGGCCGAGTATTGGGGCGCAGTTGGCGACGCGGAGCTGTCGGCGGCGGGAGACTCGACCGACGACAGCATGGTTCGTCAAGGCCGTCGACAGCAGGAGGTCTGTTTGTTTTTTGTTTTGTTTTTTCAGTACAAGCCTGCCAAAAACAAAAAGGTGAACATGAACAGAAACAAATACACAAAAGTAGAGGGGTCGCATCTCAGCATCAGCTTACCTCAAGCTACGTTGTTTCTCCATTGTTTGACAGGATTTTTGAATACCGTTTTGATTGTTTGACACAGGGAATACCGTAATATGTCCAGTTACCGCCCATCGAAACATGACACTATATTCGATGCAAACTCATTTCAGTCAGTGAACCAAAAAAACAGCGCTTGATTTTTGTCTGTCCTTCAGTCCGCCAATCGAATTCGTCGGCCCGACTGGCTTCAGCAGACGGATGGCGACCAGTCGACCATCTCCGCGTCAACACTATTTGCCGGGGCGTGCCCGCGTGGCGGCGATTTCGCTGCAAGTCCCACCGTTGACGCGCACGAGACCTTCGTCGCATCGCCAGTGGTACAGCAGCCTAGTCTCTCGGCCGGTCCGAGTCGCACGGAGCCGCGCGGTGCCGTGACAGGACACGACGCCAGCCGACGCCAGCTGCTGTTTGCCGAGTTGAAGTCGATGCTCACCGACAAATACGTAAGGCGCTTTTATGGGTTGTTTTTTCATAGCTTCAAATGAAGTGTGAAACCAGACAAATCAGAAAATACGTTGATTTAGCAGAGCTTTTTCTTTCCATGCGCCTCCGCACGCATCCTACTAATTTATTCCGCCAGCAATTCGCATGTATTTTTTTTTCCAGCAAATTCGATCGTTGTTGTCAGAATTCATAAACGTTCACAATTGCAGTCGGGTGAGCAGTTGCTGAGCGATCTGGCCGAATTCGTCGGTATGCGAATCACCATCGAGCATGGTCATTCTGGCGCCGCATCGACCGGTCAAACGAGCCGCATCGACCAGAGCAACAACAACGACGACACCACAAACATTGACATGTCGGGCGACGTTGCCATCGAGCAGAGTGTTGCACGCGGTACGTGTAAACAATGTTTTTTTGGCTGCGCAGATTTTCTTTTCACCTGTGTGATAACAGCTTATCACCTTTCAAGTGGTGTATTTGCGTGTCATCGTCGGACGGAAACCATGTAATCAGAGCATTTGATGCAAGTCGTGCTAACCATGAGCACTAGCATTACTGCTGGTTGTACTGATCAAGAGAACTAGCATTTTCGGCTTTCGCTTGTCGCGCGCTGACCATGGCAGGTGACCATGAGCAATAGGATTTTTGCAAGTCGTCCTGACCATGAGCAATAGCATTTTTGCAAGTCGTCCTGACCATGAGCAATAGCATTTTTGCAAGTCGTCCTGACCATGAGCAATAGCATTATTGCAAGTCTTGCGGACCATGAGCACTAGCGCAAGTCGTCCTGACCATGAGCAACAGCATTATTGCAAGTCTTGCGGACCATAAGCATTAGCATTATTTCAAATCGTGCTGATTATTGCTCATGAGCACCAGTATTGTTGCACGTTGTGCTGACCGTGCGCATTAACATTATTGCAAGTCGTACTGTTCTGTTCTGTTCTGTTTTTTTTTCGGCAGCAAACAACGCGCATTTTTGCCTGTGGTGCGTAAAACGTTGCGTGTTTTTGATCAGTTCAGAATCACAATCACCCACTTGATTCCACTAATTTACGCATTGTTTCCTTCGTTTTCGGGTTTCTGAAGACGGTTGGCGCGATTTTGAAAAAACATGTACACCCCCCAACTTTTGTCAAAAAGGGTTGTTAAACAAAAATCGAATTTGTTTTAAATGCCGCCGATTAAAATTTTATTTTAATTAATTTTTTTAATAAAAAATGCCGTTTTTTAGAAAAAAAAATTTGAATTTTTTTTCTAATATGCTCTGAAAACCTCATTTTTGCCACAATTTTTCAAAAGTTCAACAAAAATTTTCTTTGACATTACCGTCACAGCAGCAGTACCAAAATAGCAAATTTTCGAGGGAAGTGTCACGTGGGGGGGGGGTGCCGAAAATTTTTCAGTGGGGGGTGTCAGTCATGGTACAGTGACACCCCCAGGCGTGGCCCATGGAGGGTGCACTATTGTAGAAAAATTTCTGGTGGGGTGCACACCCCCCACACCACCCATGATATTTTTTCGCTTAAATTTTAAAGGAAAAACGCTAAATTTTGCTGCAAAATCTTTGAAATTACAATGCAGAATATCAAGTTATTATATATTCAGCTTATATCATGGACTTTAGAGACAAAAAATCATGATTTTTGAGCAAAAGTTCATGATTTTTGGGTGGTCCGAGATAATTTTTGGGGGTGTCACTGTAACTTAAGTCCATGTAGGTGGGGTGGGTGCCTGGCAAAATTCGAGGGGGTGTGTGGATGGTCCAGTGTCAGGTTTTTGGGGGTGGGTGTCGCGTGAGCCCCCCACCCCCCCCATGCGGAGGTCTCGGGTGCTCTGGGGGGTGTACCCCCACCCCCCCTCGTCTTCGGTACTGCACAGCAGTCGATTTTGGTTGGACCGTTTGATTTTAGGCTTAAACAACTTTTGGACTGAAGTTTTTGAGCGTCATAAAGCATGGTTTACCATTTCCGATGCAGCCAAGATGACATTTCGCCTCACAATCACAATGTGAATTCTGAGTGTCCGAATCTTGTGTAAGCGTTGCTTTGTCTGGTTACTGTTTCATGTCGTGTTCGTGTCGTGGCGTCGTCATCAGAATTGATCGAATTTCAAGCCGGTAACCCCTTTTTTAGCTTAGATTGAGGACAATTAGTGGCGTTTTCAAGGTCAAAACGCTAGAAGATGCATGATATCGGTTTGGAAAAGGGACAGATGAGGTCACCAAAACAAAATCTGGAAAGTTCCGCGTCCGCCATACGGGAACATAGTTGTTCCAGAGCCGAAGGTTAGGGGGCGATATCGATAGCTGGAGCAAATTTTCCAGATAGATAGATAGATAACTAAAAAATTGGGGGGGGGGGCGGGCGGGGGGGGGGGGACCATGTGACTGGAAGGGGGCGACGGTAGTGATTCGGGAGGCGCTTGCACACCAAACGTGGTTCTTCCGACCCCTGATTGATTCAACACAACATTGATTTTCACAATTGAAAAATTTCAAAACAAAAATGACAATTGCTGTTTTTTAACAACCCTATTCCAGACTCTTTTCATTAAGTGATCTTCATATTTCACATTTCACAAACTCAAAACACGTTTTCAAAAAAAACAAAACTAAAGTGGTTTGCCAAATCAGTTTTTGAGCGTTTTTGTAAATTTATTGTTGCATTAACGAATTAAAACGTATCTTGTTTGTTTTCAGTTGCTGACGTTCGTAACGATATCCAGCATTCACTCGTTGGTGACGTTGCCGAAGCCGGCACATCGACCGTCGGTGGCAACGTCGAGACGCGGTGTGTGGTAACATTTTTAAAAATTGACAAACACAATATTGTTGTTCATCGCCCAGGGTAAGAAAGGTAGTGGCGCAATTTGGCCGATCGAGCGGGCTCGGTCGGCTGCAGACGCTGTGTAGGAGCTGCGTCGTTTTCCGCACAAAGATAATATCAGAAGCCAATGGCGATTTGGAGTTTCACTCCCTGCAGTAAAAAGCCCAACTAAGTCGTCTTAACTAACCCCGAATAACGTTGGGCCCAAACAAACAACAATGACATTCGATGCAAAACACGCGACCCAACAGTATCAAAGAATTTAAAGCGGTAAAAAAGCTAATGGGAAAGCGTTGCGGTGGCAGCACCGCTGCAGGCGCTTCTCACAAGATTATTTTTGACATAGACATCGGGTCGGTTGGAGATGTTTGGGAACCTAATTGAGGCCGGTTTTTTTAAGTCACCAGCTCTCTATAGTAAGCTTCAGTAGTGATCTTCATGGTTTGCCACGCAATGTCTTTCTGATTGTTTCTCCTGTGTACCGCGGATCGAGATCATTCCGAAATAAAGCTCGACTTTTTTACTTTTGCGAAGTCAGAGGTTGTGTATCAGGCGTAGAGTTGGTAAAAACCGTTTTTTTTGTTTTCAAACCGTTTTAAAACCGAATAAAAACCGAATTTTTCCCAGCTCATCAACTTTTCAGAACTTGGCACCTTGAGCCCAAAATAGGAGATACATCAAAATAATGTTTTTGAACAGAGTAAAACGCTGTTTTCGGGCAGACAACCGACCAATTCGCAATGTTTTTGTTTCAAATCAAATCACTTTCGCTTTTATTGATTTCCAGTGCAGAACGTTCAATAAATTGAAAACAATGACTGGGAAGTGACGTGTAGGTGTGGAGAGAGGTGGGGGCGGTTTGCAAGGAGACCTGATAACTGACCCCGATTTTGTGGCGAGATTTGCAGAACAACAAAATGAAACCGGTAGCGGATGGCGTTTGAAAAATAAATTTTATCAGTTACCGTTTCAATGTCGTCAGTCAGCCTGCATCTGCACTTAGTTTAGCAGTCACCTTGTCTTCATCGCATTTCACTTAACCGATGACACAAAAGCTTCTGCAAAATGATGTTTCACTAGTTAAGCTCGACACAATTCACTCACTGCACCGTTTTATCAAAAACAGGATTTTACATTTTATCAATCAATCGAAGAATTGTGATTTTTGACTTCGAAGTTCCAAAATTTTTAAAGTGAAAAACCGGTTTTTTATTTTTTTAGAAAAAACTGAAAAAAGGTTTTAAAACGGAAGAAACCGGTTTTCTTCCAATGCCAACTCTAATCAGGCGGTTATGACAGACTCCATGATAAAGATCTCCATAGCTAGACACTGACAACGCCCTGAAATTGCCACGGCGGTCACTTTTACTGTGAGAGTGATCCAGTCCAGACCGTCGCAATCCAAAAAAAAGAAGAGAACATTAATCTTGCCGACGCTTCGACATTTTCAGACTTGCCCCGTGTCGCCCAGTTGATGTCGGCGCCAAGGCCATCCAACTGCTGCGTCACATTAACGGCCTAACGCAAAAGTTCTTGGCGTCAGTCGGCTGAAGAGGGTAGTGATTACTTTAATTTTTGTTTCTGTCAACCGTGTTTTTGCATTTGTCACCCGCAGGTAAAAAGCCCACTAGAAATTCTCCGGTCAACGCGTGACTGGACTTTGGACTCTTTTTGTCAGCGGCTTTTTACAGGCGGGTTTTATGCGCAACGCGGTGTACCTGAGCGGATATGGGGGGAGTCACTACACTCCATTTGAAGAATGCTGTCAAGTTTTCAACATTAGTTTTAGGGACCGCCTAGGTGAGAGACCGCTAGGGTCTCTACTGCGGCCGTGCAACGGTTCGATCGTTGTTCTGGATGCGGTCGCATACGGTATGGCCGGTTAAACATGGCAGGTTTTTTTCAGGGTGCAAGGAGCGCGCAAAATTTGAACGAAAGAAACAAGCCTTTCAAAAACCCAGCTGTAACGTTCTTTGTCCCTAGCACACACGATTGGAGAAAAATCTGGCATTCTTAAAAAAACAACTCCTAGTCTGCAACCTCTTCTCTCCTTAGTTGAGATGACAAGGAGTGCCTTATTCGTTCGACCATATTGTATTCGTGAAGGCTGTGCTTGTTTTCTTCCACCTTTTTCAAAGAAAAACATTTTTTTGTATCCTAAGTCTTCTCCTGGTTACTTTTTTCCCAAGTTTCGCAGATTATTATAAAACTTTACTACCGTCCGCGATAATGTTGGCTGGCATTTGATGTCTAACTAACATCACCTGGAATTGGGAATTTTGTTTTTGGGAATCAACGATTTTGTTGGTCGTGCAAACACGTGTTTTTTCATTCACTGTTGTCAAATTGTTTGACAACAAACAAGGGGTTTTAACTGGTCTGAAAATGCATTCATAAATTTTAATTATTTATTCGTGCACCGGTTCCGGAAACCATAAGTTCAGCACAATTTCACGGTCATTTTATGTAGTTTCAGCACCATCCAGTTACATAATTCGTGTAGTTCATTTCGATGTGGTTTTTACTGCATTGTCTGTATTCTTTTATTTTGCTTCCGAAACTCAATGCGCACATAGATGGTAAACAGGTGCATGCGTGATGCGGGAATTCAAAATTGTAAAGCGATCCAAGTCCTCTGAATATGGCCGGGTCACTAAGGCTTTTTTTGAATTGCGGCATAAAGGTTGAAACTGGTTTCCTTTCTACGCCTACTAACGCATAGTCGCAGAACCCAAAAATTGATAATAGTAGGCCAACACTCGTTTGAATGCAAGCGTTCTCTGTGCCGGGTGTCATTCGAGTTCTGCTCATTGTTTCATTGACACACGTGCTACTCAAGTGGTACAGGTCAATCAGAGTGAAAACGAATCAAAGACACAAAGTTTTGAACAGAGATGAATAATAACAAATAGACATGTTAGCAGAAGGGTATTATCTTTTTCTGCGAAGGAGACGGAGCACTGTTGAATGATGTGTCGAAAAGCCGCACAGCTGAAAAGCGGTCTCGCGCCCGAATGTAATTCGAATATGAAACAAAATAAATTTATGCAGTGAGAAAAGATTCTGATTAGTTTTTTTTCTCAATCTTCATAAATCTGTCCGTCAGAATACGTCAAGTTTTGCTGATTTCAAAATGCCGCACAGCCGTGAAACAATTTCTCTATCTGTGCATGCAAACGCATATTGGGCCACTCGTTTAATAAGAAAGAAAGATAATAGTGATAGAAGTTAACCAACGTAAAGCTTTCAGCGTGAACCAACGTAAAGCCCCATTCATGCCCGCGCGCGCTGAAGCGCGTTGACGCGCGCTAACATGAACGTGCGTATGAATGTGCGTATATTCCAAAACTGAAGCGCGCTGAAGCGCGCTGTTTTTTTGCTTCGTGAATGTGTAGCGAAGTGACGCGCGTTAGCGCGCTTCAACCTCCATAAATGGCGCTTAATTGCAACAACAGCGCGGTGCAAAAACTAAAGGAAAATTGCGTGAAATGACTCCAAACGATGCAGGAAACCAATAAGCCAGCTTACCGCAAGATCTTCCACAGCGCAAACCTCTTAATCACACAAATTTACGGCGTAATTTACATAATTACATGTGGCCACCCTCGTGGCCTGGTAATAGCGCGCTTATTGTCTGTGCGTTCGGGGATCGAGCGCCGCAGAGAGGTGTATAGGCACTAAATGACAGAGAAAACTCGATGGACACCTAACTCGACGGCGTTCTGCACACTTCTGGGTTCTAACGCACAACCATGGAACTGGCACATCCGCACAATTAAAAAACAAGGCTATCAGCCTTGTTGGCCTAAATCACATGGTTGGTTGGTGAATGCTTCGTAATTCCTACAAACTATTCGAATGCAGACTTGACTTACTTGACTTAGTTCGTCGCTCCGCGTAGCGCGGCTCCCGTTGTTCGGGCTTCGACGCCGTTCACCACCGTTCCGGTTTTGTACGTGATCGCCTCGATGTTTGCCGACCATCGCTGCCTGTCGTTCGCGCTCGCCTGAATAGTGCGGTACCAACTGCTGTAGTCGCCTCGCTTCTCAGCCGTCTCCGAACGCGGAAACAGAATGCGCCCTCTCGCGTTGGTGTAGAGCGGTTTTGTCTCAGTTTTTGTGATCTCTCGCCACGTCACCTTCGGTCGCCCTCGCGCCCGCCGCCAGTCACGCTCCGCGCACGCCATGATCGCCCGCGCGGGAATGCGGCTCGGACTCATGCGCGCCACATGCCCCAGCCACCGTAGACGTCGCAGCTGAATCAGCTGCGTGATGTCGCCCTGAGTGTTCGCCTTCAGCCCGAATGCGCGACGTTGCACGGTTTTATTTGTGACGCGATCAGACCAGTGAGTGCCAGTGATGGAACGGAGCCACTGATTGTCTTGCACTTTTATTTTATTTAATGTTGAATTGTTAAGCGACCACAATTCGCAGCCGTAGAGCAGCGACGAGCGGATGCACGCCGAGTACACCCGTGCCTTTGTGCGTATTGACACGTCGTGCGATCGCCACAGCCGCCGCAGGCTGTGGAACGCCAGGGCAGACAGCTTGATGCGCCGATGAACATCATCTGAACAGTCATTGTTCGCGTTTATTACCGCCCCCAGGTAGACCGCCGAGTCGACTCTTGGCAGTTGCACGCCGTCGATCGTAACATCTGCCGCGTCCCCGGCGGGCCAGTCTGCGGCGAGCAATTCGCATTTTGCCGGCGCAAAACGCAGACCGACCCGTCCAGCTGCATTTGTCAGAGCGTTTAGACCTCGCTGCAGTGAGGGCGTGGTCTGCGCAAATATGACCACGTCATCCGCGAACTCCAGTGATCTGAAGGTCGTCAACTGTGGCCCCTCCGTGCCGCTGCAGCCCATGGTAATGCCGTAACAGTCCCCGCAGTCGGTCTGAGCTTGTCGGATTATCCTGTCTATCACAAATGTGAACAGGACAGGACTGAGGACTCCTCCCTGCCAGACGCCGGTTCTCGGTTCAAACGCTGCTGATACGCCGCCGTATGCCCGAATTTTGGTACGCTGCTCGGTGTAGATTGCTTTTATTAGAGATATTCTTGCGGCATTCTGGCCGCACAGTCGCCGTATCGCCCGATATTGCTCTTTGGTGTCACCCACATTGGTCGCAATCTGAACTTCTTTCGCCCTCTGCTCCCACCAGTGTTCTCGGTCACACCTGGCAGATCGTCTGATTTGTTTCGTTGCATTTCGTCGCGCCTTGCCGGTTAATTTGCGTCTTCTTTTAATTAAATTTATTGTCTCGGATCGGAATATTGGATTCTGCTGTTTGCGTCGGCTCTTTCGACCACAGGCCTCTACTGCAGCAGTCTACATGTCTTCACGAATTCTCACCCAGCTCAAATCATCATTGGTCGCAATCACGTCTAAACGGCTTTTGAATTTGTCTCTCACTGCATCATCGCCGAGTCGCTCGACGTCAATCAGCGGCGCACCCGACGCCCTTCTCTGGGTCCGCGGGAACTGGAGATGGCACTTGGCAACGACCAGCGCATGGTCCGAGTCCACGTGGGTGCGCCAGCAACTCTTGACGTCCGTGATGCACGCCCGGCATCGTCTTGCGATTAGCACATGGTCGATTTGCCGGAGTTGTCCGTTCGGTAGTCGATGCGTCGCCGTCTTACGCTTGCTGTGCTGAAATGTGGTGGACGACAGCACAAAGCCATTATTTTCCGCAAAAGTCACCAAACGCTGACCGTTATCGGTCCGTTTATCGGAACGGACACCGTGCTGCGCGCCGACGCTGCGCTCGAGTGGTGACAGCGGCCCCACGGCTGCGTTCAGGTCACCCGCGATCAGCACCACGTCGCCCGATGACGCCAGCGTGACGGAATGCGCCAGCTCTCGATAGAACGTGTCCTTGACCTCGGCATCGTGCCCCTCATGTGGCGCGTACGCGACAACGAGGAACAAGCCTCGCCGTCTTTTGCTGCCGGACTTGGTTTGGTTTGGTTTCTGTTTTTGTGATCTCCCGCCACGTCGCTTGTGGTCGCCCTCGTACCCGTCGCCAGCTCCGCGCACGTTGTTGTTGTTTGTTGCCGTGCAGCTGCGGGTCAGTGTGCCATCGGTGGACGCAGGGCCTTCGCCACTTGGACTCGCCGGTCCTACAGGTCTCGCGCGACGACGTCGAGCGCTCGAATCGGGCACGAGAAGATGTGGCGAACGTCTTCGTCAGCGTCGTTTCAGAGCGGGCATCGCGCTGGACGGCGGTCGTCAATCTTGTGCTGGTATGACGCCAACATCGAACAACAGCCCGATCGCAGCTGTGCTAGTCGACGCCGCGTGTAGCGTGGTAGTTCTCTCTCAGTCGGTGAAATGAGTGGCGCTGGCACGTTGAGCACAGGGTTCGCCGGACATCGTGCGGTAACGTTCGCGACAGACGCGCTGTGGACAAAGTTCAGAAGCTCTCGACGTGTCTGGTGCGGTACGCGAATCATTTGTCGAATCGTGGCGCCAGCGTGTGCTTCATGGGTCTGTGTCACGTCAAGACGGACGCCTCGTGATGGTACGGATGTGTGTCGTCGTAGCGGATGCTCGCGAGGTATTGGATGCAGAGCATGCGGAGGTGCTCTTTGCCGGTAGCTCCGTGCATTCCGTGTGCAAGTGGTGGATTGGCGCGGCAGTGTGGCAACCCGTGGCGATGCGAAGCGCTGCGTTCTGCACCCGCTGCAGTTTCTCAATGTTGGTGGCGGCTGCGTTGGGCGCCCAGACAGGGGCAGCGTAGTTGATGATGCTATTGATTGTCGCGCGGTGACAGCAGTGTCTCCTTCGTATCGCCCCAGCTAGTGCCGCCGAGCGCCTTTAGTGTGCGAACCCATCGCGATGCCTTGGACGCGGTGGCGTTGCAATGCTGCATGAACGACAGCTTCGGGTCGAATGTGACAATGAGATTCTTTGGTGTCAGTTCGGTCGGCAGCGCGGTGCCAGCAAAGCGCACGTTGCGGTTGGCCTTGGGCTCTCGGTTGTCGGGCGTGAATAGCGAAGCGGTCGTTTTGTTGACGTTGACCGTCAGACGTTTGCGCACGTCATGATCGCCTGCGCGGGCATACGGCTCGACTTCATGCGTGCCACATGCCCCGCCATCGCAGTCGTCGCAGCTGAATCAACTGAGTGATATCGCTCTGAGTGTTCATCTTTAGGCCAAACGCACGACTTTGCACGGTCGTAAAAGTGCCAGTCAAGACCAATAGGTGCCGCTGATAAAACGAAGTTGCTTAGCCACTGATTGTCTTGTACTTTTATTTTATTAAATTTTGAATTGTTTAGCGACTACAGTTCATAGCCATTGAGCAGTGTAGAGCGGATGCACGCCGAATACACTCGTGCCTTTGTGCGGATGTTCACGTCATGCAATCGCCAGAGCCGCCGCAAACTGTTGAACGCCAAGACTGTCTACTTGATACGCCGCTGGTCCGTGTCCGTTATTTTCGTGTCCGTCGCCAATCACACTCCGCGCACGTCATGATCGCCTGCGCGGGCTCACGGCTCGGCCCCACCCCATGCGTGCCACATGTCTCAGCCATCGCAGACGTCGTAGCTGAATCACTGCTTGATGTCGCCTTGAGTGTTCGCCTTTGCCCGAATGCGCGACGTTCTACAATTTCGTGGCGCAATCAGACCAATGAGTGCCGGTGATGGAACGAACCTCTGGTTGTCTTGCACTTTTATTTTATTGAGTTGAATTGTTCTGCCGTTGAATTAACAGCCGTAGAGCAGCGACAAGCGGATGCACGCCGAGTACACTCGTGCTTTTGTGCGGATTGACACGTGCGATCGCCAAAGCCGCCGCAAGCTGTAGAACGGTAAGGTCGCCTGCTTTATGCGCCACTGTACGTCATCTGTACAGTCATTGTTTGCGTTTATAATGGCTCCCAGGTAGACCGCCGAGTCAACACTGGGCAGTCGGACGCCATCGATCGTGACATCTGCCGCTTGATTTGGGGGTCAATTTGCCAGCAGTTCGCACGTTGCGTCCAAGCCTAGTTGCAGTGAGCGTATGGTCCGTCCGAATATGACCTTATAATTTATAGTGATGACTCTGTTGTTGGATTGTTTTTGGTAATAACGAAAATCTGAAGGCAGGGAAAACAAGTCGGGTGCTGAGCAACAATGCATCAACAAACAGTCGCATCACAAGCCAATGATTCTTGAGTTATATATTTAGCCACCAGGTCCCAACGTTGCCAACCTAAAGGGCATCCTCGGATACACATAATTTGGCAACTCCTACAAATTCGAGTTTCTTTTTTTCCTACAAATTGGACCAATTACAGACCAAGAATCTTCGTCGACCAAATGTGAATCATTGTGTGGCTCATTTGACACCTCACTTTTTGTAGACATTGTGTTCCAGTCGCAGAAAACACACCCCCACACACTCAAAATAACAAGTATTCTGAAGGCGAAAGGTGGCAACAAGGACAAAAAAATCCTCTGCACGTCCTCCCGCACTTCCATTGGGCAAAAATTTAAATCTGGTCTGCTCTGGTCACCCAATGCATCACCAGCAACTGGTATGACCCAACTCCAGAAATACAAAGCATTGCTTACGAACATCCATCGGCTGCTTCCAGATGGCTTCGATCGATTACCACTCAGGCAACTCAGCTTTTGCCCGCGTTCGACAACACTCGAATGCGCCCAGCTCAAGTGTAGCAGGTTTCTGATGCGTCCCAATAGCACAACATGAAACACACGACCAGCCTTAAACAACCAAAGAAACCAGTAGCCAAAGGCAAGAGCAAACATCAACACCACAACAGCAGTTTCTGGCTTTCAGGAACTCAGTTGGTAGTACTGACTCGAACATTGTCCTACCAAGGATGTGGCGCTCCCAACTGTTCGCTGCTTTCTGAATCTCCTCTTACAAAAGCGGCTAGCTGCAGACTTTCTCATCTTTGCTCTGGTTAGCTCAGGTAAACAGCTACAACTCAAGTATCATGACAGTAGTGACAGGTGTCTTTCCGCACTGCCAACATACTTCTCACCACATAACCACCTCCTCAATGGTCGTCCACAGAAACCGGTAATCATTCGGGTGATGTGGTATAGCTTGTTACTGCGGTCTCCAAAAACATCTAAAAATCTTGTTTAATCTTTTTAAATCATTTTATTTTAATTTAATGTGTTATGAGTTTGTCTGTGTGTCTGTGTGTCTGTGTGTCTGTGTGTCTGTGTGTCTGTGTGTCTGTGTGTCTGTGTGTCTGTGTGTCTGTGTGTCTGTGTGTCTGTGTGTGTGTGTGTCTGTGTGTGTGTGTGTGTGTGTGTGTGTGTGTGTGTGTGTGTGTGTGTGTGTGTGTGTGTGTGTGTGTGTGTGTGTGTGTGTGTGTGTGTGTGTGTGTGTGTGTGTGTGTGTGTGTGTGTGTGTGTGTGTGTGTGTGTGTGTGTGTGTGTGTGTGTGTGTGTGGGAGGATGCCCTTTAGGTTGGCAACGTTGGGACCTGGTGGCTAAATATATAACTCAAGAATCATTGGCTTGTGATGCGACTGTTTGTTGATGCATTGTTGCTCAGCACCCGACTTGTTTTCCCTGCCTTCAGATTTTCGTCTCGATACCCAAAACAATCCAACAACAGAGTCATCACTATAAATTATAAGGTCATATTCGGACGGACCATACGCTCACTGCAACTAGGCTTGGACGCAACGTGCGAACTGCTGGCAAATTGACCCCCAAATCAAGCGGCAGATGTCACGATCGATGGCGTCCGACCTGCCCAGTGTTGACTCGGCGGTCTACCTGGGAGCCATTATAAACGCAAACAATGACTGTACAGATGACGTACAGTGGCGCATAAAGCAGGCGACCTTACCGTTCTACAGCTTGCGGCGGCTTTGGCGATCGCACGTGTCAATCCGCACAAAAGCACGAGTGTACTCGGCGTCCGCTTGTCGCTGCTCTACGGCTGTTAATTCAACGGCAGAACAATTAACTCAATAAAATAAAAGTGCAAGACAACCAGAGGTTCGTTCCATCACCGGCACTCATTGGTCTGATTGCGCCACGAAATTGTAGAACGTCGCGCATTCGGGCAAAGGCGAACACTCAAGGCGACATCAAGCAGTGATTCAGCTACGACGTCTGCGATGGCTGAGACATGTGGCACGCATGGGGTGGGGCGAGACCGTGAGCCCGCGCAGGCGATCATGACGTGCGCGGAGTGTGATTGGCGACGGACACGAAAATAACGGACACGGATCAGCGGCGTATCAAGTAGACAGTCTTGGCGTTCAACAGTTTGCGGCGGCTCTGGCGATTGCATGACGTGAACATCCGCACAAAGGCACGAGTGTATTCGGCGTGCATCCGCTCTACACTGCTCAATGGCTATGAACTGTAGTCGCTAAACAATTCAAAATTTAATAAAATAAAAGTACAAGACAATCAGTGGCTAAGCAACTTCGTTTTATCAGCGGCACCTATTGGTCTTGACTGGCACTTTTACGACCGTGCAAAGTCGTGCGTTTGGGCTAAAGATGAACACTCAGAGCGATATCACTCAGTTGATTCAGCTGCGACGACTGCGATGGCGGGGCATGTGGCACGCATGAAGTCGAGCCGTATGCCCGCGCAGGCGATCATGACGTGCGCAAACGTCTGACGGTCAACGTCAACAAAACGACCGCTTCGCTATTCACGCCCGACAACCGAGAGCCCAAGGCCAACCGCAACGTGCGCTTTGCTGGCACCGCGCTGCCGACCGAACTGACACCAAAGAATCTCATTGTCACATTCGACCCGAAGCTGTCGTTCATGCAGCATTGCAACGCCACCGCGTCCAAGGCATCGCGATGGGTTCGCACACTAAAGGCGCTCGGCGGCACTAGCTGGGGCGATACGAAGGAGACACTGCTGTCACCGCGCGACAATCAATAGCATCATCAACTACGCTGCCCCTGTCTGGGCGCCCAACGCAGCCGCCACCAACATTGAGAAACTGCAGCGGGTGCAGAACGCAGCGCTTCGCATCGCCACGGGTTGCCACACTGCCGCGCCAATCCACCACTTGCACACGGAATGCACGGAGCTACCGGCAGAGAGCACCTCCGCATGCTCTGCATCCAATACCTCGCGAGCATCCGCTACGACGACACACATCCGTACCATCACGAGGCGTCCGTCTTGACGTGACACAGAGCCATGAAGCACACGCTGGCGCCACGATTCGACAAATGATTCGCGTACCGCACCAGACACGTCGAGAGCTTCTGAACTTTGTCCACAGCGCGTCTGTCGCGAACGTTACCGCACGATGTCCGGCGAACCCTGTGCTCAACGTGCCAGCGCCACTCATTTCACCGACTGAGAGAGAACTACCACGCTACACGCGGCGTCGACTAGCACAGCTGCGATCGGGCTGTTGTTCGATGTTGGCGTCATACCAGCACAAGATTGACGACCGCCGTCCAGCGCGATGCCCGCTCTGAAACGACGCTGACGAAGACGTTCGCCACATCTTCTCGTGCCCGATTCGAGCGCTCGACGTCGTCGCGCGAGACCTGTAGGACCGGCGAGTCCAAGTGGCGAAGGCCCTGCGTCCACCGATGGCACACTGACCCGCAGCTGCACGGCAACAAACAACAACAACGTGCGCGGAGCTGGCGACGGGTACGAGGGCGACCACAAGCGACGTGGCGGGAGCTCACAAAAAACAGAAACCAAACCAAACCAAGTCCGGCAGCAAAAGACGGCGAGGCTTGTTCCTCGTTGTCGCGTACGCGCCACATGAGGGGCACGATGCCGAGGTCAAGGACACGTTCTATCGAGAGCTGGCGCATTCCGTCACGCTGGCGTCATCGGGCGACGTGGTGCTGATCGCGGGTGACCTGAACGCAGCCGTGGGGCCGCTGTCACCATTCGAGCGCAGCGTCGGCGCGCAGCACGGTGTCCGTTCCGATAAACGGACCGATAACGGTCAGCGTTTGGTGACTTTTGCGGAAAAT